>WUBL01000002.1:600000-877000 GCA_011057905.1 Xylaria multiplex | reverse complement strand
GTATATATATTATAGTATATAATTATTTTTTAAGCTTATAACCTTATAAAAAATATATTTATAAAAATAAATAGTTAAATAATAATGCTATAAGTAGTAGTAAAAAWTTATAGTAAAAAATATAAGTAAAAAAAATATATATATTTTATTTATTTAACTAATATAAAGTTAAATAAAAGCTATTATATTTATAAGCAATTAATTTTTATAAAGTTTACTATAAAGTTTTTTATAAAGTTTGCTAAAGTTTACTAGCGTAACCTTTAATAAATTTACTAAAGTAAATATTAATATATTTATTATAGTGCTTACTAATTATAAAGGTTACCCCTGATTAAACTTACCTTAGAGTTTCCTTTATAACTTAGTTATGGAACCTAACTGCCACCACCTTAGTAAGCCTAATGGCCCTGGCCACCCCAGGGTGGCAGGCTCACTAGCCAACACACCCCGTCATATTGCCCATATTGCCGGCTTGTTCCTGTGTGGGGATAGTTTTGGATAGGTCCGCCGTGAGAATAGTTGGGGGTAAGAATACTATGTTTAAAGTTCAGCCTGTCACATAAAGACAAGATTTTTGACGTGCGTTGGAACATGGTAGTTTTATATGATTGTCTCCTTCCTGTTTTAGGCCGGCATTTCAAAGCCTTACTGTAAATAAACTGCATGATAGCCTACTCAACTGGTAGCGAGTCATGAAATTGCTCGGCTTCAAGGTGAAGGTCTCGGCGAAGCCAGTTGATCCAGGTATCAAACACAGCGGCCAAGGTTAATTCATGCTAACACTAGTTCGTGTGGTTTCCGAGAGCCTCCCGAGTACGAGCGTTTACCGAATGTGCTCCTCTTCTAGCTTCTGGGGGGTGTGGGTTAGTTGACGATGCACCTCTCTGATTGGACGTATTGTTTTGATAGCTCTTCTTTGGCGAGATAATCACGACCTCGGTTACAACACGAAATTTACATTCCTACTCACCTCCAATAGCAGTTGTTTTGTTTTGGCTCTAACCAGGACTATGCCGTACTATTCACAGCACTACCACGGCTGTTTCAACATGTAGAATCGCCTACTATGCTGTCACTCCCCTATTGCATGCACTAACTCCTAGGAATTACTGTGGACGGTAGTACCCACAACCTCACAAAGAAAGCCACAAGAAGCCTGTTAGAATCATTGTAATTAAAACTTCAGACTCTGTAATAAATAGGGAATTCTTGGACTCCATATGGCCGGCGATTTACAATTCTGTGATGTCATATAAAGGCATTTAAAACAAGAACATACCTAGTCCGCTGGTATAGACTACGTCATCAAGGTGAGGAGATCGTTAGCTGCCTGGCACTGCCCATTTCTCGTTCACTTTCAAACAGGATTTCCATCACGGCCTCTACTTCAATGCACGAATTCAGGTCGATGAAACAAAAAAAAAAGATTTTTACGACGGGTGTTGAACATATGACCTCCTCATTAAGGGGCTTTTTAATCTGCATTATGTAACTTAAAATCTGGCTAGCTTGGACTGTTAGTGGCTGAGACTGTTTGTGGCTAGACGGCCTATTTCGACTTGTTTCGTCTTCGATTTGTCCCTATGTCAAGCGGCTTTGCACGTCTTTTTTCACCTTTACTCTGACGCATGGTCCCTTCTCTAATGATGTGAAGACGTCCCATTGCTCATGAATGAAGTGACTATTCCGCGTATCGATCCCTGGCAACGTGCCCATCCATCTCCCGCTATTGGTAACGGGCTCTACGTCAAACAGGTAGAAGATGCGCGCTAAGGCGAACGTCATCTCGCGCAGGGCCAGGTTTCGCGCGATGCAATGTCGGGGTCCGAGAGAGAAGGGCTGAAAAGCCGTCTGTGATATCTTCACATCTTCGGCACTATATTGTCCGTCCCCGTCCGCAATCCAGCGCTCGGGGATGTAGTCGTGTGGTCGATCGAAGTACTTGGCGTTGCGGAAGATGGTAAAGTGAGGTACCGATACCCATAACCCCGCGGGAATCTCCTCATCTGTCACCCTAATGCCGCCCTCGCCTACTACACGAGGAATACTGGAAGGTACTGATGGGCAAAGTCGCATCGCCTCGTCAAGACAAGCTCGCAGGTACTTGCAGTTCTCTGCTGTGTTGGGGTGGATATCTTCTAGCTTCGGAAAGCATTTGACTAGCTCGATTTCCAACTTTCTAAGCACACGTGGATGGTTGGCCAGGAAGAACAGTGTCGTATTGATTGCAGTGGTTGATGTGTCAGAGCCTGAGATGAAGTTGTCAGTTCTAGCCGCCGACGTTCGTCCCATCTAAACCGCAGCACTTACCAGCCATCATTAGAAGTGTTGCCTCCCCAAGGAGCTCATTTGGGCTATATACAGATCCAGTCTCATCATCCTTGTTGTTGATGAGATGAGCAAGGATATCCTCGTACCCGCGCTGCTCAACTGCTTCCTTATCGGCTTCCACATTGTCCCGATTTCTAATGCGCTTTTCGGTATAGTGCCGCGTATACTCACCCAGGGCGTGTGCGGCCTTGAAAAGATGCGGGAAAAATAACCTATCCAGTCCGAGTCGCTTCATAAGCGCCTCTTGGCCGGTCTTCAAAATGGTCAGCCATATTCCTTGTAAAGTTCGGCCGAGTGGGTGAGCGCCTTACTATGTAAATTCGGACTGCACGTGCATGAACGTTGGCCATCATTTCTACACCATTCCCGGCAATGAACCCAAAAGGTTCCCCAAAACAGAGACCACCCATAATATCTAGCATAAGATAGTTGACCTCATCAGCCATGTTGAATGTCCTCCATTCACCCGCAGCTTGTGGAAAAGCCCCGCCATTAAACTTTACTGTTAGCTCGTCAACTTTAGAAAGAATAAAAGGCGCGTAGTTCGGGAGAGCCTTGGCTGAGAATGCCTTGCTCATGATGCGCCTCTTTCTTCGGTGTTCTTCCTTATCCGCCGTGTTGAAGACGTTCCTCGCATGCTTATTCACCCTGAAAGCTGCATAGAACTCTTCTGGCTTCGATACGTTCTTGTTGAATCCGTAAATGTCTATATTCACGTAAGTTTTGACGCGAGTAGTGGACTGAGTACACATACCATTTAGGGCCTCGACCCTATTTATGGATAACTTGTTGGGCGAATAACGAACTATATCTCCTGGTCCACGATGGTTATTAATGTCTAAATGTATAAGGGCTTCAGTCTTCATTTACCGTATTGATAATGGAGGCGATAGACATAATGATGGAAATCACCCTTCCACGCGTGATACACAACAGGGAGACCGCTGATTTTTGCTATAAGAGGCCCTGGGTATTTGCTGTAGGGGTGGAGAAACAAGCGCTGAAATACGACGGCTAAGACCTATAGGGTTGGTATAGCATATATCAGAATCATGATATAGACATAAATGCAATCAAGCATGAAATTTGTTGTTAATGGACTTGCATTGGGAGGTGAAGGCTCACATATACCGTTAGTCCAAATCCTATGATCCCAGAAACCTTCGCGGTGAGGGTCAAGGACAATAAGCCAAACAGCTGCTGTAAGTGCTCATAAGCCATGTTGGGTATCTAAGTGTATACCATTGAGGGTTCCTCAATAAAATGAAAAGTCCTTTGTTTATGTTAATTGCAAATTCCGAACGTTCAAAGCTACCATTGACGACAGACGTTTTTGTTGATTCTGTCGTGTAGAAGTTGGATTAACACACTAAATCTATCCTTAATGAGCAATTTCCCATTGCCATCATCAGGACTAAAGTTATACAGTTTTTCGTATATTCTTTTTCGCTCTTGATTACTACCCCGCCTTGGATGACGCAAGGTGCGTTTTCTAGGGCCTCATAGAATGACTATGTCGTACAAAATCGGTTACTCTGTTAAGCAAGTTACCTCATGCCATTACGCCAAAATATTGTCAATTTAGCACCAATGTGTTAGACTCAATAACTGCAGTTATGTGTGAATCGGCAATTGGAGCCTGTATATCGGTGCTAAGACGGAGTAACATTCTGTTTCAGCGTTATGTAATGTTTCATGCAGTCACATTTCTATAAGGACCAGATGACATGCAGTCATATTACCTGTGCAGTCATATCTTTTACTGCAATGACATGCATATTGATAGTTCTAAATCGCTATCTACATACAGCTACTTGCCCCGCAATGACTGACTAGGACCTGAGCCCCTTTGCCACAGCGTGAGACGTATTTACATATCATATCTTAACTACAGGTTCCTGATTTCTGACAATTAGAAACCCCACTCTTACCTGTCAAGTAAGTTGTGTCCTAGCGGCCATTAGTGATCGCTAATCTTAACACCGAACATCCCGTATGGTTTACAATTTCGAAGCCTGCGCATGAATTCTAGCACCAGTCTATAATCGGTTATAGCCAGAAAGAATCTTTGGGTCATAGTCCAAACTTTGTTTCCAATGTCGACACATTGACATTCTTTTCTCTTCACCCCCGGTTACATCCAAATTTCCCCACACTCGCTCTGTATCATCTTAGGCTTTTCCATTAATAATATCCCCTTGTTCTAATACTAAAAGTGGGAGACATACTCTTGCTTACGAGTTAGTCTGGAAAGAAGTTGAGCAATGTCACTTAACACATTATCTGTGAGTTACGGCGAGTAGAAAGTGAGAATGGTAGTAAGTGAGAATGGTAGTAAGTGAGAGCTAATAAGAATTAGGCTGGTCCGGCCGCTGCTAGACACAACAATGAAGAACTAGCTACAGCTACAAGAAGTTGTAGCGGAGAACGGCAGCCTCTCCTTACTCCGACGAATGATCGGCCGTCACCAACTGCAGTCAAACCCTCTGACGGCGGCGCCCAGGCCTGGCTTTTCGTTCTAGCTGGCTTCTTCGTCTTCGTAAATTCTTGGTGAGCCCCCATCCCATATCAATCATCGCTTATTGCTAATATCACCCCCAGGGGACTTTCCAGTACATTCGGTGCCTTTTTAGAACACTACCGCACGGAGTTACTTCCTGAGAGCTCACCATCAGCACTCTCCTGGATTGGAAGTGCTCAAGCCACATTTGTTACTATAGTAGGCCTAGTAACGGGACCTCTCACCGATCGCGGCTACCTGCGGCCTGTTATGATCATAGGCCACTCGATGGTAGTATTTGGAATGCTTAGTCTCTCTTTCTCGACTGAGTACTACCAAGTCATGCTCTCTCAGGGGTTTTGCGTCGGCTTAGGGGCCGGAGCAATCAATATCCCGGCTTTCGCCATTATCTCATCCAAGTTCACCACCTGGAGACCTATTGCGCTTGGCTGTGCTTCTACTGGCGCAAGCATCGGTGGCATTATATTTCCACTTATGTTCCGTAGGCTTGCACCGCAGATTGGCTTTGCATTGGCTATAAGAGCGATTGCCCTCGTAAATCTCGTTTTTGCGATTCCTACCCTGGCAATATATTGTCGCCACGCAGGAGTTCGGTCACCTACGGCAAAATTGGTTATAGATCCGCGGGGCTTTGTTGAACCGATATTTGGTACATTCATCATAGGACTTTTCTTCCAGTTCCTTGCGTACTACATCCCGCTCNTTTTTTATCACCACCTATGCAGTCGTCAAGCTCGGGACAAGCACCAAATTTGCCTTCGATCTGTTAGCTATTAGCAATGCCGCCTCATTCTTTGGTCGTACGGTACCGTACCTGTTGGGGACGCATGTTACCCCAATCCAGATACTCATTTTCTGGGAGATAGTTGGTATTGTGCTACTGTTTAGTTGGATAGCTGTCGACTCTGTCGTAGGCATGATTATCTGGACTGTTTCATGGGGTTTCTTATCTGGGGTTTTAGTCACGGCGCCAGCGGCCAGCACAGCCCACCCGACCCTTAGTCCCAGCCTCGACGTCATCGGGGCCCGGCTGGGTATGAGCTGGTCAACAGCCGCTGTGGGTGTGCTGATAGGGGCGCCCATTGCCGCCACCTTGGCCGACGTGGCAAATGCCGACTTCATTCATGCCCAATTATTTGGCGGTATCGTTATGACAGTTGCCGCGATTTTGATGACCGTTCCGCTAGCCGCAGCTCACCGATACAATAAACAAAAGGTAGAAAACGAGTAAGTGAACAACTGTTCCGATAGAGCGACGGTCCACTTTAAAGCTACGAGGACATCGAAGTGCCGAATACACTACAGATAAATAAAATAATATTCATATTTTGATCTATAGAATTTACATTCCAATAGCCCTGTAATTTGTTGAGACTTCCTCTCACATAGTCTGCGAAGTGTTAGAAAAGTCTTCAAGTCTTAAAAGCTCTCACCATCTAGTAATGTCTCATGTAATTTTCACCGACACTCACAGCATAGTTTCAATGGTATTAAGAGCACTGAGTGCCCCCTAAACTGAAATTACCCCATTGACGTTGAGGAACATGTGTCTACATTGGGCGGCCTGACCGGCTATGCACTGATCGTTGTCATCACTTATAACATGAACCAACATCCCAAGTTATTATTTGGGAACCATCTACTTGCAGGGATATTCTATCTCGCAGAGGTAGAGCGACTACTGAAGGAGAGGTGTTGATAGTGTGACCACCAAAAATTAAGAAAGAACATGTGCTATATTTTATGTTGATATCACTAATCAACCCCAAGATCAACCTAAGCTCCACAGTAAGTACCATGCATTCACGTAGTCTTAGTAGGATCAATTAATCTCTAAAATCCTATGTTTATAACGGATCATACTGTGGGTATGTCCGCCCGCGGTTTCTCTTAGCCTCTTACCTGGCGGGGTATCCGCGTAGTCAGGTAGGTTCGTATACAAAGGGGCCATCATTCCTGTCTGACCCCAATTTTATGTGCTTTGGGGCAGTATGACAGTACCTCCGAACGCATAATAGCGGCCCCGTCTGACTGCATCTGCATCATAAGTTACATTCAAAGGTCTCGTCAGCTTTTCCAAAGATCGCTGTCACATAGTCGCGGGAACCCAAAGCCCGATAGTGCGATCTGTAACGATTATGTGATGCAAAGGGAGTAGAATGATAGACCAGAACAACTAGGAATAACCGAATTATAATTTTATCTGCTATCACCAATCTGCTATCGATGCATTTTAGACTTATATGGACCGATATAGGAGCCTCGTCATAACAAATAAATTCACTAGTGTTTAATATTCGGATACATTTTCACGCTACAAATTACCTTTAAGAGGTAACTTATACTACTGACCTACGAAACGTTCTCGCTCAACAGTTGAGGAGAAATCAACGAGGTATTATGGAAAATGGTTCAGTGCGGGTTCAACACTTTGGTGCCAGCCTTGATTTTCAATGTCAGTGCTCTTTCGTATCTAGTTTCTTGACATTTATAGACTCGTCGCCTCATCTACACAAAGCTAACGGGATTGTTCGTAGTTGAGAATATTCGCGTTATATCCCATCGGCGAGCTCCCTGGGGGTCAGGTTTGGTCCAACGGCAATAGTGTCGGGACGTTAAGCTCAGTGCCAGGATCAAATATGGAATTGAACGCCACTACCCTCCATATGGATGATTTCACCGTAGTGAGCTCAGAGGGTGGCCCGTATGCATTGAGTGCGCGCGGAATGCTCGAGACAGACGATGGGCACTTCATCAGCGTCACCGGGAGAGGTTTACTACCCAACACACCACATGTGCAGGCCGTAATTGCCAACAATACGGGCGTCAAGCCCACGAAATGGGGAGAGCTTGATGCTATTACTACGTGGAGTTTTCAGGCCTCAGGGAAATACAGCGACCTGACCGAGGCTATATTTTTCGCCAATATCAGGTTGCTTCCATCCGATAACGCTGATACCGCAGCTTACGCTGAGTATCGCCTCAGCAAAGTGCTGCCGGGGTCGCTGTGTCAGTCAAGTGTGGTTGACAAGGCATCGGATGTGGGAAACGACTACGAATCGCCGTGGCTGGCCGCAGAGCTGTAAGGAGAGCGCCGAGGAATTCTTGAAACCACAAAAACCGTTAGCAAAGACCTAACCCTTCAAACTTTAATTACATATTCATGTTAAATAGCCCAATACATTACACTCATTACATGGAATATCTGTCAAACTCAGGAAAACCGAAAATATATATCTTTCCTGCAAGACGGCGCTTGACTTCTTACGGAAATGGACCTGGGGTATTGCTGAGCGATGAGGAGCTTTCTATGAGGGAGGGATATAAGGCCATTTTCCGGTTCTTAACAACGATAGCTCATTTAGAGTGACGTCAGGGACTTTAATGCCAAGAGTTGAAGGGTCTTATATCCTAACACCGAAAGGGATTGTAGTACTCAACTACCCTTAGGTAGGTTAGTTCTTGAA
This sequence comes from Xylaria multiplex, assembly GCA_011057905.1. Taxonomy (NCBI): domain Eukaryota; kingdom Fungi; phylum Ascomycota; class Sordariomycetes; order Xylariales; family Xylariaceae; genus Xylaria; species Xylaria multiplex. Next base: position 868,678 of record WUBL01000002.1, on the reverse strand, counting down.
ATAGATTAAGTCCTCTCTCACGCTATTTCCCACCTTTGGTATATGAGTGGTTCAGTTACTTAATTAACTGACTGGCCGGCTATTAGGTGGGGTAGGTGGGAAGACCTCTCTATCTACGCCAATCACAGGTTTTGCACACGAAGGTTTGGTTTGAACGTATATATTGGGGGAGCATCAGCGTTTACTCGAGGCCTAGCCGGTGCGCTATGCAAGCCGGCCACCGGCTAGGTCTCTAGGCTAAGGGGAGGGANTAAAAAACCTCCGACCACCCTAAAAACCACCCCCTTCGTGGGAGGTGGAAAAGTGAGGTGACGAGGAAAAATCCCTCGCAGCGAACACGCGGTACGGCAGCCCCTATATAGGTAGGGGCCGGTTGGGTCCGTGCGGGTGCTAACCTATCAGGGCGTAGAAACAAACCATATACACAATTCTGGTGACCGTTGCCCCTATTCGTAGACTAACATGACAGTGACTCCTTGACCCCTTATACTTTCGACACGACACACTCAAAGAGATTTATAATGATGAAGCTTCTATGAACTCTTCGCTACCGAGATTACATTTGATCACCCTTGGCCTGGTGCCGTCATAGTCTAATCGATCGTCAAGTGAGACAAACGTAGAGGGAAGGATGAAAAACGAGATAACTGCTTCAACCCTTTGCTTATTCTAAGCGACCGAACCATCCCACATATCGTACAACGCCATAACGCTTTCGCCCAAGCCTAGCTCGTAATGATTATCACTTTGGTCCTCGCTCAACTCCAAAAACCTTCTAACATTAGCCTGCTGCACATCGCCCTGTTCTATATCATAAAACGCATCAAAGTCCAACTTGAAAGCATCGTTGGGTGGGTTCAGGAAACTCAGCACCGACTTTGTCTGATTTAAGGCGACACGCGGGAATAGGGCAATGCGTTTGGCCAGCTCGAAAACACCAGCTCTCAGCTCCTCTGAGCTATCATAGTACTTGTTGTATAAACCCAGGGCCTCTCCTTCTGGGCCGGTGAAAGTCTTAGCCGCAAGTAGGTACTCCATGGCCTTAGCTTTTCCGAGTATAGAGCCCATAAATGTCTGGCCCCCGCCACCAGCCACAAGTCCTAGAGCTTCCTCGAAGGACCCGGTGCGGCCGCGCGGTCCAACGAAACGCATGTCCATTTGTGCCGCTATCTCGTTGCCGGCGCCGAACGCACGGCCGTCAATTTCTGCGATGAATATAGTTGAAGTGATGTTTTGTAGTAGCTGAGTGAATTGAATGTAATCAGCGCCAAGCTGCCGCTTTTCGTCTGTGATTGGTGTTTTCAGGGTCCTCATGTCTATGTGTCCCAGCCAAAAATTGGGGTTAGATGAGTCGAAAATGACCACCTTGGGTGTGGATTCTGTCACATTCTGCAAAGATACCAAGAAGTCCAACAGGTCGTCAGCGAAGAGCCGGTCGACATAGTTGACTAGCCCATTATTGATCGTTGCTCGAGTGACTACGAAAAGCAGAGTCAGTAATTGATATATACAGCGGGTTCCGTAACGTTTTTGAAGGACATGCAACTTTTAGGATATTATTATAATATGGTTATGATAGGTTTCGTGCTTTCTTGTGGCTGACTATGTCAAGAAAAAAGTTCTCTGATATGTACCTACTATTAGGGGACGGATAGGTAAAGGTCATGGTACCATGTACCGATAGATCTGGAGGATGGTGTTGGCAAAACTCAGCGCGCTGCTGAACCATGGAACTAGCGACATCTGGAGAGGATATTGTAAGGAGTTGGGATGCGAGAATGTGAATTGAGGCGCAAAAGGACTGCATTTTGATTTCAATATGATCCTAGAAAGTAGATTGATATTGTTTTGAGTGTTTGTTAGCCTATCAGCGCTTTCGCTTTTATATGCTGCCCTAGGTCATCTATTACCAGCTTAAACTTGATAGTGAAGTTGATTATGAGCGCCTAAAGAAATTTAAAGGCTTCCTGACGGTTAAGCCCCTGATGTTGATGTCTAGGAAAAGAGCGTAGCAGAAAGTACGAGACGGATCGAATCGGATTTACGGAGTATCATGTCCCAATCATCCGACCCAAAATATACCTACCTCTATCTACTTGTGGATTTGGCAATAATGATACCGACCTAGTTACATCCGGATGAGAAGATCTTCCATGTGCGGATGCAAATCTAGACGTGCAGGATGACGGCAGCAAACGATAAGTTCTATCGGGAATATATGTCGTAATTATTAATTAGCGGAGTATGACTCTTACCTTATTCGTTCAATCAACCAAGTTTACTTGGTAGGTTACACAGTTCTGACTTCTGACAGTGTCAGCTCACTTGTTAAATTTTGACTATTTTATGACTGCATGTAATGTCTGACATGACCAAAAGTCACTCTGAGTGAGTTTGGAGATCGCGTACCAAACATTGTTGATGTCAGTCTCCGTTTGGAAGTTACCATAGATCTACAATGTAGAACTCTGTCTAAACTCTTATGCATGCTGATTCAGTCTATTACCAAAGGGCTTTCGGATTTGAATTATGAATAAGAGAAATTTCAATGTAACTAGTAGAATGTGGCAGGGAATATCTTAGAGCCGTGAGCCGGAAATAGCATGGATACCACCATTACAGCATTGGGATGGAATTATCATAACAGAACAACAGTAAATATCGAGGACTATAGATTTATTTTACATCACAATTGGGTACCTTTTGTAGCCTCTTGTGCCTCTGTAGTTGGGCTAACAATCGGAATACTCATAATTTACCAATTGACGAGAGGATTGAGGCGGAGTGTGATGGGGTTCACCTTTGCGGGATACGAGATACGTAGGTCGGCTCGTCTCCGTGATGTCTCACTAGTACATATCAACGAAAAGGTTAATGAATCCTATTGACGGAACTAAAAATCAATTGACCTCACAACAATTTATATTTGCTCTTTTTGTGGAATATGACCGTCACCTGTTCCCGAAATGTGTCCTAGTTGAAATGCGCTTTAATTCCCTCTTATAGATTATATAGAATTCTATTACTATGGCCAAGCTAAGGGGTTCTTTCAGCTTTGCAGACAGATGATAGTATACTCGATCTATCAGCCATCAAGTTCTACTTCGTCGACCAATGGCTGATATCCATTGAACCAACCCTCTGGGTCATACTCTGCTTTAAGCATTCTAAGCTTCTCCAACCGCCAGGGCTCGTACCCGTACAAGGCTTCCGGAGGATCCTTAGAGCCATGTCCGTAATTAACATACTGTTGGAGTCTCCCATAGCCAGAAGTTTCAATAAACTTATCCTGTTGTTCCGATAGCCAGGCATCAATTATATCCTCATCTATTGGGTTCTTATATGCCGCCTCAATCATACTGTATATTAAATCAGCATAATAACAATCTCGAAGGCGACACTTTAGGATTCGAAACCCACAGAAAATGATGTGACCCGTGGCGCCATGGGTATGCAGTTGCGTCGTCTGATATCTCTCTCACTCGTTGCTGTGGAAATGATTCAAACATGACACTGAACATAGCATTACCATTATATTTCTCGTTCATGTCGCGCCATCCGTCAAAAAAGGAGCGCATCGTCTCAATGTCGTATTTCTCCACGTTTGCCGCGTAGAAGTTCTTGATAGGAAACCTAGCCCACCCTACAGGCGTACACAAAATATTGTTCAGCCCATTGTAAGTCGCCCATGGTAGCTCATCCCATGCAGCAGACTTAGCATCCTTCCAAACAGGAGGTATAACATCGAATTTTTCTATTAAGGGCGCGGAATCCTTCTCGGGGCCACTGTACACTATATTGATGTTGATCGTCGGCTAGTAACGCATCAGCTGCTACCCGTCAATTAGCCAGTTAACAGAACTCACGTTTCCGTTTGCCCCCTTTCGTCGGCCTATCACAAATACCGCGACCTCTTTCGGCATTGGATCTGCAATATTATTCAGTGTTTCAAAGACAGCTTCTAGCTTATCGAGTTCGAATTCAAAGTCCACGACAAAATGTCGCCCACTATTGAGTTGCGGGTACACTTGATAGGTTGCCTGAAGTACAATACCGAAGTTATGCCCTGCCCCGCGGAGAGCCCAGAAGAGATCCGAGCTTGTAGTTTGTGATGCTTCAATAACTGTGCCGTTTGCAAGGAGAAGTCGAGCTGATACCATATTATCGTTCAGGTAACCGTACTTTCCTTGGAGTCGACCGATACCTGCACCGAGAGATACCCCCATTACGCCGGTGCATGGGCATGACCCTACAGCTGCGGCAGGTCAGCGAACTTCACATGTTAAATTCTTATAGGAGTAGATAGTGGTTAACATCTTGAAAGAGGTAACTTACTGACTTCCATGCCCTTGGAATGGGTCACGTTCGCAAATTTTCCTGTTGTAATACCGCCTCCCACAGTTATCTGCCTCTTGTTTTCGTCATATTCGGCGCTATTTAATCGTTGCAAATCAATTAAGATGCCANTTTTTTATACGACGGAGGGAGCTGGTTAAGCCGTGGCCTCCCGCTCGCGCTGAGAATGGAATGCTTCTTGACCGTGCGTAATTCACCTGTGATTGATGAGCCACAAATGGTATCATGAGTAAATACTTTGCTACTATTACCGTCTCAATGACATCTTTCTCCTCAGAAACCTGAACAACGGCGATATATTGTGGCCGTTTGTATTCCGTGTATCGAATATCTAGTGTTGCAAAGCTCTCTTCTCCTTTCACGAAGACAGTAGATTTTGGTGACAATCGCTTTCGCAGTTCTTGCTTCAGGTTGCTTTTGTAGTACTCAGAATAGGCTTGGATGCTCGGGTCACCGGTTTCCGACTCGGAGAGTGCTTCTGATACCCCTATCAAAGGTGAAAAGACTATCGAAGCATTGTTTTTCCCTGTGGCATAAGTCCAGTTGAATACGGCACTCCAGAGAAGGATTTTCAAGGTTACGTATTTCTGCATTGGAATATAATTCGGGATTGATTGACAGAGATTTGAAAGTTTAGAAATTCAGATATTCCTGGTCTACAACACAATCTAGTACTATTGAAACTCATAAAGATCAATTTTATAATAGAAGAAAAGTCTTTGATTCAATGCAGCCTTTCTACAGTGCAATGATTTGATATCGTAGAAACGGTCGCTTGTATGCCTCTTACGACATGCTAATTTACTCCTTGCCTGACACTAACATCAAACTGGTGTCGTAATCCGGACCAGATATCAACTGGCAAATATGCAGTCATCTGGTGTTTATGTCAGACAATATTTCGATTAAGCGTTACGTCTTGAATGTTCAATACTTAGATGTCATATATGCACTGTCATGCCAACGTTATCATCTTTGTGCAACCTGGTGGGCCCAAAAAGTAGCCTCTAAATTATTGTCAATGTAGTCAGCCCGTTGGCAGGAGGTTAGACTATTTGGATTCCCACTCCTGAAGTCCCACGTTGCCCAGTGCATGTCAGACAATGCTGTTCAAGTTGCCATGTCAGGGGAATGAAGACGTAAATAAGACGTTAGTAATTCCAAATAGATCTGAATTTATCAATCCAATAGGAATTTGAGTGTAGAATTCATGATCACGATCTGCTTTTGATGTAAACTATAGGCTCGTATCTTTCTATCTAAGCACTTCTCATAAGCCAATTGAGTTACTATATATGCGAGGTTGGAAAATTAGTATGTATTATGTTATATTCCGTATAAGACACAAATTTGTTTAAACCAGATCATATTTCGTTATACAGCCTAATTCATAACGTCTCGTACTGATTTTCTAACCTACTTCCGACCTCCTCCGATTCATCAAAGAAGGGAAATATCCAGTTTACTTTGGTACTGCACTTCAATATGGCATCACTTGCAGTAACGGAACCACATATCTCAGACACCCTGGAACCTATTGCCATAATCGGCATGGGATGTCGGTGGCCTGGTGATTCTGAAACTCCATCGGAACTATGGGATTATCTGGAGGCAATGAGTAATTCATACAGCAAATTTCCGAATGAGAGAATCAATGGCGAGGCGTTCTATCATCCAGACGGGAATCGACCAGGGTCATTTAGGACTGAAGGCGGCTGCTTTCTAAAGTCTGACGTGCGGCGTTTCGATTCGAGTTTCTTCGGAATCCACCCAAAGGAAGTACTTACTTTGGACCCGGCTCAGAGAAAGTTTTTGGAAGTTGTTTACGAAACCTTTGAGTCTGCGGGTGTTCCCCTCCACAAACTTTCGGGCTCTAAGACCGGAGTTTTCGTAGGAAACTTCAACTATGATCATCAACTAATGCACTACCGGGATCCTGAGTATGCCCTTCCGTATTCAGTCACTGGCAGTGGAATCACTATTCTCAGCAACCGTATCAATTACGTGTTCAATCTCAAAGGCCCATCCATGACTCTAGACACTGCTTGTTCTAGTTCACTCTATGCACTTCATCTTGCCTGTTCCTCCATCCAGACTGGAGATTGTGAGGCCGCCATAGTTGGAGGAACCAACCTCATTTTAACGCCAGAATGTCAGATATTTTCTTCTGTCTTGGGTGCTGTTTCGCCGACTTCCGTCTGCCATACCTTCGACTCACGCGGTAAGTGGCTACCTTATCTAGGTCAATTGATTCACTGACAGCTGACTGGCATTCTCGTAGCGGATGGCTATGCTCGTGCTGATGGGATTGGAGCACTCTATCTCAAGAAGTTATCGCAAGCCGAGGCCGATGGTGATCCCATTAGAGCTGTAATTCGCGGCACGGCATTCAATGCAAATGGAAGGACAGGGGGTATTACGCACCCTAGTCCCGATGGCCAGGAGGCTTGCATACGGCGTGCATACGAGCGTGCAGGCGGGTTAGATATGTCTCTTACGGGTTACTTTGAATGTCACGGAACCGGTACTCCAGTTGGGTATGTAAGCAACTTGAAAGATTGGGACTAAGACTAATTTTCACACAGAGACCCCATCGAGGTAGCGGCTATCGGTAGGATATTCGCCGATCGCAAAAGTAGCACAAATCCCCTATTGATCGGATCTATTAAATCCAACATGGGCCATAGTGAACCCTCTAGTGGCATAGCGGGGGTGATGAAAGCAGTCTTAGCAATTGAGCGAGGCGTGATACCGCCTACTATTGGCATTCAATCTCTGAATCCGAACATAGACTTGAAAGATGGTCGGCTCAAAATAGTTACCGAGAGCACTCCATGGCCAGACCTCCCTGTAAGGAGAGCAAGTGTTAACTCTTTTGGTTACGGAGGTTCAAATGCACATGTAAGTGCCTCCTACTTATGCGCAATGATGATTAAGATAACCAACCCAATATTGATAGGTGATACTCGAGTCAGTCGACACACTCCTCCCTAATTACAGGTCCCGTCATCAGTCTAGTAGGGATTCGTTTGCAATGAAAACCTTGGCTAGAAAAAATGGGTTAATCCAGCGACCATATCCCAATGGTACCAACGGCCACATCAATGGGCACAGTATTAATGGACACACGAATGGACACGCTAACGGGACTTCTCACCCCCAAGCCAATGGCAAGACAAGCAAGTTGACTAACGGTAGAGACTCACGAGGCTTGATCCTTAAGAATCGCTTCTTGCTTCCTTTCTCAGCACATGATCAGAAAACGATAGAAGCAAATTACAATGCACTGGTCAAGTGTTCAACGGACTGGAATATAGCGGATATCGCTTACACGCTGAGTGTCCGGAGGAGTCTCTTTCAGTATCGGTCTTTTGTTGTCACAAACGGCGAGGAAGCCGGCCCGATGCTGCCAGAAGAGCTCCCTAGTCCTCTAAAGTTACCCGCAGGCGCTGCTCCCACACTTGGCTTTGTTTTCACCGGTCAGGGTTCACAGTGGCCTCAAATGGGTGCTGGGCTCATGTCCGAGTACCCTAGCTGCCTTGCGACAGTCCGAAGGTTGGACGAGTACCTCGACAACGTTGACGAAGGGTTTGGTCGAGATTGGAGCATTGAATCAGTCTTCAAACAGGATCCCGAGCATAGCTTGGTGCACCAGGCAGAGCTCTCGCAGCCTTTAACTACTGCTTTGCAGATCATGATTGTCAATCTCCTGTCGCAATGGAATGTGATACCTCGAGCCGTTATCGGCCACTCATCCGGTGAAATCGCTGCTAGCTATGCTGCTGGCCTGCTGACCGAGGCCGAGGCCATCACGGTAGCATATCACCGAGGAAAGGCAATCGCAGAAAATAAAGTCTCGGGGCTCATGATGGCTGTTGGTGGTACGCTTTCCCAGATACAGCCTCTTGTCGACGATTTCGACTCCAAGATCGTGGTCGCATGCCATAACTCCCCTGAAAGCTACACTTTGAGCGGAGACTCGGATGCGATACTTGAGCTCAAGGCAATTCTAGATGAGAAAAAGATCTTTTGCCGCACATTGCAAACTGGCTACAATGCATATCATTCTGATCATATGAAGCCTCTTGGGCCGAAATATGAACATAACCTGGAGTCTCTCATGGCTAAGGATACCCCTAAGCGAGGACCGAAATCTAGAACTAACCAGCCTGTCTTCGCTTCTTCCGTATTTGGGCATGTCGCACCCTGGTCCATGCTAGGGCCCAAGTACTGGCGTCAGAACCTTGAATCTCCGGTGATGTTCTATCAAGGCGTCAAAGACATGGTCGTCAAATGTCACATTGACATTCTCATCGAAATCGGGCCCCATGGTGCACTAAAGGGGCCTCTTAGGCAGCTTTCCAAGACAATTGACAGTACCGTCAAGTTTCCTGCATACTATTCGTCGATAACTAGAGGTCAAGACAACGTGTCAGATATCCTAACACTAGCGGGTAGCCTCTTTGCCCGAGGGTACGATATCGACCTAGGCCGAGTAAATGCTACAGAGAGTCGTGGGGGGGATCGTTACCAATTAGCCAAGGTCATCACGGACTTACCCCGGTACCAATGGCAATACCCAAGTGATATACTCTTATATGAAAATCGTTATACGCGAGAATGGCGACTTCGCAGGCACCCACGGCACGATATCCTTGGGAGTAGGATCCCTGGCGCTAATCAAGCGGAACCAATTTGGCGGAACAAGCTGTCAGTGAAAGCTGTCTCATGGTTAGCAGACCATCGCGTAAGTGAGCCCCATTGGGTGTGAATATTAGACCACCGCTAAAGTATCTTCATAGATCGGGAAGGATATTGTATTTCCTTCCACGGGATACCTTGCTATGGTTCTCGAGGCGGCGACTCAGCTTGTTGAGCTCGATGGTCGAGAGTCTTCAAGTGTCGAATATTACGATATCCGCAATGTTGATCTCTCCAAGGCTCTCATAGTACCTGAGGACGATTTTGGAATTGAAACACTATTGACTTTACGGCCGACCTCACTCAATGCGTCATCCCGGCACCGATGGCTCTTAGACTTTGCTCTCACTTCGGTTGCTAATGAAGAAGGCGTAGACACATTCACAGAACACTGTCGTGGCCAGGTCGAAATCGGGTTCGAGAAATACGGTAATTGCCCCTCCACTCTCGGCAACCTTGAAACTCGAGCTGACAGACGCAGATTTTCCAGAAAGTCCTTTGATAAGGGACGCTCAGAGCTGTTCCACGAGAAAGAGCATCAATACTGCACAATGGTACGAGAGCTTCTCAATGGCAGGGCTATGCTACGGCCCCATGTTTCAAGGCCTCTCCAATATTTTCACGCTCGGCCAAACCAACATCACCCAAGCACAGGTAGGCCTGGAGCCGACCGCAAAGGTGATAAAGGGAGAATCGCGGTACCTGCTGCATCCAGCCACTCTAGATGCTAGCTTGCAGCTTTCAATCCTTGCCGCGCATGATAACAGGGCAACCAAGTTTAAACGGGCATTTATGCCTACTTCGATCGAAAGCATCAAGGTGTGGCCGCGAGTCGCAAGCGAGAGTCACACGTCTGTCGACTCATATGCAAGGGCTACGCTAAAAGGCGTCCGTGGTCTATCGTCAGACGTCGTCCTCTTGGGCGCAACGAGCCAAAGAGTAGTGGAGGCCACCAACATCTTTCTCACAGCTGCCGACCAGACGGCCCCCAAACTCATTGACGATCCTGCGCCGTATACGCGCATAGTCTGGAAGCCTGACTTTGACGACCTTACCTCACACACCATGGCTCAGATGTATCCGCCAGTAACTCTCAGTCACGATGCAGTTATCCCCTCCTTGAACAATCTCGCGTTGCATCAGCTTATTCATTTCAAGGCGACTTACCAAGATGTGTTTGAGAAGGGATCAGACCAGCCCCATCTACAGAGATTATTAGATTGGACAACTGATAAACTCTTGGCTGCTGAAGGAGATCCCACATCGCCAGCTTCGGAAATACTAGGATACGACGAATCCCACCGAGCTCGGGAGATAGAGCGAATTTCGGGCATTCTGATGCCCCAGTCGTCCGAGGCTCGACTCATGTGTCATATTTATAATAACCTCCCAGCTATATACAGAGGAGAAAGGTCAGGTATCCAAGTAGCATTGCAAGATAACTTGCTGCTCGACAACTACGAGACTGGCCAGGTCTACCGAGAGGGTAACCGTCGCCTCGCTTCTACGGTGGCGTTATATGCTCATAAACACCCGAATATTAGAATCCTCGAAGTAGGCGCAGGCACAGGAAGCGCGACTAATGAAATTCTCCCAGCTCTCAATGGAGAGAGTATATGGAGGCAATACTCAGAATACCGCTTCACTGATACCACACCTTCCTTTTTAGCGGACGGGGAGGAGCGGTTCTCGAGTTTTGGCGGCATGACCTTCGGAACATTTGATATGGAAAAGAGTGGGGAATCACAAGGCTACCAACAGGATTGGGATGTTGTAGTCGCCTCGAACGTCATTCACGCAACATCTGATATCCAGAATACTCTCCTCAATGTTCGCAATGTACTGAAACCCGGCGGAAAGATGATTTTGCTGGAGTTGACACAGTCCCAGCTAAGCGCAGGCCTGGTACTAGGCACTTTCAGCGACTTTTGGAAGGCCGATCATGACCCCAGCTATCCAAGATACGATGGTCCGTTTTTGAGTAAGTCGCTCTGGCAGGATGTTCTTCCAGCATCCGGCTTCACTGGCCTCGACTTCTATCTGGACGACTATGCGGGGGGTAATGTATCGGCAACGGTCATTTGTGCCACTGCCGCAGAGCCTGTAGCAAACATTCCACGGTCGCTCACTAGTCAGGATCAGCAAGGGATCGCGATGGTTTACCGATCCCTGCCGGCTCCATTCATGCAGCCGATGGCCAGTTATATTACCCAGTTCAGCGGTATTCACGCCTCTCTATTGCCCCTTGAGGATGTCGGGATTTCTGATCATAGGAGGTTCATCTTCTTACTAGAAACTCAAACCCCTTTCTTCCTCGATATGACAACACAAGAATGGGAAAACTTCCAATTAGCCTTGAGTAGATCAGCATCTTCACTGTGGCTGACAACTGGAGATCTTATGGTGGGAAATGAGCCTTTATACGCGATGATCTCGGGTTTGGCGAGAGGTTTTAAGACCGAGAACAATTCACTCCGCTTCAGTATTCTCGACCTCGACCAGAATCCAGATCCATCAGACACGAAGCTTTTCCAACTTGTCGGGGACCTCGAATCCAGGGTAGCAGAGACCACAAGGATGAATGATGATTCCGAGTTTCGCTACAAAAACGGCGTTCTATACACGAGCCGGCTGGTGGGCGATAACGACATGTGTGAGAAGATGAAAACTATGACTCACCCAGACCAAGCCTTGGTAAACGTGCCCCTGAAAGACGTAAAACAGACTCCACTGCAGCTCGCTATTGAGAAGCCTGGCGTTCTGAGCACAGTCTACTTTAAGACGGACCCGGTCTTTGCAAAGCAGTTGCCTGCTGATGAGGTCGAGATTGAAGTCAAGTATGCTGGAATAAATAACAAGGACATCGCAGTCTTGACTGGACGACACCATTCAGACTCTTTCAGCGACGAATGCTCTGGTATCATCACTCAGGTAGGTAGTGAGGTAGTGGGTTTGGAGATCGGGGATTTAGTTTACTGCCAATCTTTCTCCCGGTTTGGAAACTATGTCCGAGATAAGGCGGCATTCTGCCAGCGACTCGAGAGCGGTGATACCCTCGATGGCACCGCCACCTTGCCCATTGCCTTCAGCACTGCCATATACGGCTTAATGGATTTGGGTCGCCTAGAAAAGGGCGAGTCTGTGTTGATCCAATCTGCTACTGGCGCCGTCGGACTCGCTGCCTGTCAGATCGCACGAATGCTCGGGGCAGAGATCTTCGCAACTGTCGGGACGGAGGAGAAAAAGGCAGAGTTGTTAGAGATGGGGTATGGGATTCAAAAAGATCACATATTAAACTCTCGCGACAGATTCACAGCCCGGAAGCTTCTCGAGAGAACTGGCGGCAAAGGAATAGACGTCATTCTCTGCAGTGCTCGTGGTGAGCTCATGCACGAGTATTGGAGATGCATCGCCACAAGCGGACGATTTATCGAGATTGGGCGAACCGAGGTCTTGGATAACGGAAGCTTGAGCCTAGACATTTTCCGACGCAATGCTACGTTCGCATCCTTCGATCTCGAGGTGATGAGTAAGAACAAGCCGCAGGTGATTGCTCAGTATGACCTCACTCCCACGCCCTCTTGTGTTTTGCCAGCTAATGTCTCTTAGGTTAATGAGAACAATTCAACGTCTCAAAAGCGAAGGTCACATCAAAGCTCTGCCTCTTCAGAAATTCGATGTCGCCGATATTGATAAAGCTTTCATGACGTTCACTAAAGGAACACATATCGGCAAGCTTCTCGTTCATTACAATGATGAACATGAGACAGGTATCACTGTGAGTAGCCTAATGAACTCGTGCTACGCTGTATTAAGAGTAAGCACTAAACCATTAACCATCGTGGATAGGTGAAACGAGATCAATTTGTCACCCAATTCAATCCTAATGCGGCGTATCTTCTGGTCGGTTGCCTCGGAGGTTTAGGTCGAAGTTTCAGCTCATGGGCAGTGACGCGCGGAGCCCGGCATCTGATCTACCTTTCTCGCAACGGCGCTGCCAATGCCGAAGCAAAAGCGTTCCTAGATGAACTAGCGGAAAGCGGTGTGGATGTTTCAGTGGTTAAAGGCGACGTCACATCACTCGCCGATGTAGAGGCCGCCGTCGCCACAGCCCGCTATCCCATCGCCGGCGTGGTACAGGCCGCGCTTACCCTAAACGACGGCCTATTTGAGTCAATGTCATTCGACCGTTTCAACGCGACGGTGCGCCCGCGAGTGATCGGCACGCTGAATCTTCACGCAGCGACACGTGATTGTCCGCTCGACTTCTTTGAGCTTTGGTCCTCGTGGACTGTCGTATTCGGCACCGCGACGCAAAGCAACTACCTGGCGTCGAACGCGTTTCTAGACGCCTTCGCCCAACACCGCCGAGCACGGGGCCAGCCGTGCACCAGCCTAGCGCTAAGTCAAGTCCTTGGCGTCGGCGTTGTGTCATACATCCCCGAGTATCAGCAAGCTATGATCCGGAACGGGTTCTACGGCAACGATGAAGACGAGTTCCTGCAGTACTGCGACGCGGGTATTTCACAATCCACAGAAACCACTCAAGATCCGCAGAGCCTAGACCATTTAGGCCATCTTCTAGTGGGCATCGAGCCTGCAGGCCTCGGGAACGTGGACCGCAAGTACCCTCTCTCAGATATGCCCTGGTACCATGACCCCCGACTTCAGAATCTCATATTGGCCACGAGGGTGCTTGCGTCCGGCACCCAAGACAAACGAGACGTGGCCGTGGAGGAAGGTACAGCGCTTGACAGAATTGTAGGCAAGATTTCGCGGCTTCTCTACATACCTGTCGATGAGGTGGACTCAGAGAAGGCTATCAATCATTACGGCATCGACAGCATGGTTGCAGCGGAGCTGCGCAACTGGTTCCTCGCTACTTTTGGAAAGGAGGTTAGTATGCTAAAGTTATTGAGTGCGACGATGACGGTCCAGAAATTGGCCGAGGAAGCAGAGGCCCAGGTTTAGGCAGTAAATTCGTGGCAAAGAGAAATGAAATAACTAGGATCCGAGTTTCTAGACTACACTAATTCAACCCCTTAAATCAAATACATTAGTTTTGCCAATTACTGCCGCCGCCAATATTTGACTCACAATTGGCCTAGTGTCTGTACTAGGTTAGTAGTTTATACGGACCCTACAAGACCACCAGCACAGATTTAAGCGTCGCTAGTTGATAGGTAGGCAATTTCACGAGTATATACCTAGTGTAGACAAGCTGAGGGTAANCCCCCCCTGCTCGCCTGAGGGTACCCGTGCTTTTTAATATCAACAGGATCTACAAAGTACTTAGCTTTACCTTAGGCATATTATACTCCGTATACGGAGTACTGCAACCTTGATTGTTTTTACAAATAATGAAGCTATTATTATATAATTAAAGCTAAAAAAAATATATATATATATAAAAAAAAAGCTTTAAACAGGCTCTTACATGGGTTTAAATGTATAATAATAGCATATGTTTTTATAAAATTATAATAATTATAAAAACNAAAAAGTATAGTTACCTGATATCTAAGTACTTTATGGATTCTATTGACAGAAAAGCACGGGCACCCTTAGGTGAGCAGGGGGGGGTTACCCTCAGCTTGTCGCAATGCTCATTTCACGAGTTCAGAAGACATATTTTCATTCTTGAATACCTGAATACGCACTGCGTTTATTTCCCTTTTCTTAACCCATCGCATGGGTAGGCACAACGATTGAATGCAGCCCGGAAGTACAAAGGGGTGGTCTAACCACCCGGCGTCAAATCTATTTTTCCTCCGCCGTATCAACATAACATTGGTATCTGGTCCAGTCAGGTGTTCGTTCGCCCGCCACACCAGCAACAATTGCCCTGATCTCTTTCTCTTCGGCGTCAGTTAGAATTACCTTAAGAGCGGCAAAGTTCTCCTCTAGGTATTTAATCTTCTTTGTACCGGGAATTGCCAGAACATTAGGGCCCTGTTTTAGCACCCAAGCAAGAGCCAGCTGGGCAGTAGTGCACCCCTTCTTCTCAGCTAAGGCTTTGAGCTGGTTGACGACCTTAATATTTGCATCAAGGTTCTCGTCACTGAAACGGGGAAAGAGTGAGCGGAAGTCGCCGTCGCCCGAAATAGACTCCTTGGAGGCGAGGGCGCCGGTTAGCATGCCTCTACCTAGAGGGGCATATGCGATCAAAGCGACGCCAAGCTCGCGGCAGGTATCCAGAAGGTTGGTGCCTTCTGGGCCCTCAATCTCTCGCTCAAAAGGCGAATACTCAGTCTGAACAGCATCGACCTGGCCTACTTTGAGAGCGCGACGCAGTGTGTTCGAGCTAACTTCAGAGAGGCCAATGTATTTGATCTTTCCCTCACTTCAAGGAATCAGTAGTTAGTTGTTGTTTCTCAGCCTGCGCTGATCACCTAGGAAAACTTACGCCTTTAGTTCAAGCATCGCTCGCATAGTCTCCTCAATAGGAGTCTTGGGATTGGCGCGGTGCATAAAGTAGAGATCGATGTAGTCGGTGCCCAGCGTCTTGAGGCTTTCCGCACAAGCATTCTTACAGAAAGCGGCCGAGCTGTCAATCTCACTGTTGGAACCCTTGAGGAATCCAAATTTGGTGACGAGGAAGATCTGGTTTCTCTTGCCCGTGCGCTGGAACCATTTGCCCAGTAGCTCCTCATTGTCACCGTACATACTTCGAAGACGCACAAGTTAATGACATTTCATGAGCTTGGAGTTGGACTGTCGTAGATAATCTGGGGAATGGCATAAAACAAGACTTACTCGGAGCTATCCCAGAAGGTGGCACCAATTTCAACGGCGCGGTCGAGGACCTTGAATCGCTCTTCGTCGCTGGGTGGCGCACCGTAAAGTGTCGACATACCCATTAGGCCAAGACCCAGCGCGGGTACTTCCGGTCCATTCTTGCCAATGCGACGAACCGCGATATTGTGGCTAGCATTTGCCATAGTGTCGGTGATAGTGTTATTTATGATTACAACGTGGGTCAAATAGATTCGATACAATGATCGCTGCTCGTAGGGAATCAAACATATCTTTTCCGGGAGAACAGAGACTTATTTATTTAATCTTTTGCAAAGCCCACATAGCCTCTTGAGGTGCACCTCATCTTCGTTGTTCAGTTTTGACACGGTTCATTCCCGGACTGTTTGACATTTCGGTGCGGGGTTAAGATGTAAAGCCGGCCTATGAACACGACCTTTTCATTTTGTGCAATGTTACACAGCATGATGCTGTAGTAGGTATGTAGATATTCAAAGGACTCGAAAGCCAATATGCAGTCATGCTGAGGGGGTAAAGGGGTGCCATAAACAACACTTACGGCAGGCTACGTATGGTTTGTGTTGGTTCCGTCTCCGATCGAAATGGAGCAGGCCACTCTTTGTACCGGGTACAACGGTAGGATAGGGAGTAAGCCGAAACACCGAAACTCCGTGCAAAGCGGATGTAATACTTGCCATTCTTGTAAACATAGTCTTCGACCCGCGGTTTGGTTTCCGGAGTGGAATTAACGGATTTACTGAAAGAGGCAAACAAAGCGCGTAATCTCGAGAAGAGTTTTACGGTGAAGACGTCACTGCTAATCATCAATCTATTAATATCGGACTTGACGCTTATTACATCAAAGCTTTTTGGCTTAGAGCAACACTACTACCTTCCGAGCTGATACTCCCTTACTGTGTAGATCCATAGCACCCTGTATACATTCCAACCCCTTCCCTGAAACTAGTGGCTCAGGTGCTGGCACGTATGTCCCAGCCTCCAGTGCTTTTGGTAAGAAATCCTCGTAGATCGCCTTTGCAACATGGTTGTCCGCAATGGACGGACCGTATACGTACCCTACCTTGATTCCCTCCGGCGGCGCAGGGAAGCCGCCCATCGTACAAGCGACAAGCTTGACTCCGTCCGCTTTCTGCACGAATTCGACGCAGGAGTTGACCGCCCGTCCACATGCATCGAACGCACCCGCTACTTTTCTACCTTTGGCGACTTTAAGGAGGTCAGAAACAGCAGATGCATTCTGGTAGTCAAAAGCATGACTTGCGCCAAGCTTTTTAACGAGATCGAAGTTCCTGGGTGAAACGGCTGTAAAGACATCGTACCCAGCGGCGACAGCGAGCTGGATTGCGTTGCACCCGACGCTCGAAGCGCCTCCCCAGATGAGAAGAACCTCGTTGGTAGACTTGGATGTAGCGGGTGCAGTCGGCAGGCGTAGATTGAGAAAATCAGACTGAAACAAGCCAGAGGCAGCAGTTGTCAGTCCTGTCGGAATGACCACGGCTCTCTCCATTGGTATACTAGAGGGAATCTCGCTAGTCATATTAACATTCAGAATAGTGTAGGCTTGAAATCCCTTGTCTTCACTCCGCTTGGAGGGAAATGATGTGTTTCCTAAGACTCGCTGCCCCTTTTTGAAACGGGTCACATTGGGACCGATTGCGACAACTTCTCCAGCGACATCCTGGCCAAAGATAGCAGGATAATCAACAGGATACATTGCGATTTGTTGCATTTTTGCATCGATGGGGTTGATCGCAATAGCGTGGTTCTTGATCAGAATTTGATTGTCCCCAGGGGTACTCATTGGGGCGGCCCTTACTTCCAGCGGCCGAGTTCTCGGGGCCATACTCCAAGCAGCTTTATTAAGTGACATGATGAATGAAATAGACACTGGCTCTCTATGTACAGAGACAAGCAGGGTGTGTGGCAGCGACAATGGCGCTTTTTAGGGTTACAATTGACAGAATAAATCAAAAGGTTGAAAATGGGATTGCAATAGAGCATCAAAAGCCAGGCTGCTCTCTATAAATACTCGAATTAACCACCGAGTACAGTCGATATAGGCCGCGTTGCCAAGTTGGAAGTTATAGCTGCAGGTAAATCGGACTAGTAAACACACGAACTACAAATAGGTTGCCCACCATCGGAATTTAGCGTACATGATAATACCTACCTCTAATTACTTGAGTGTACAGAGTACCTACTGCGGGGCACCGCGCCGGTAAGGGTACAAAGTCATGGCGTGGGGGGTTGCAGAACGTGTAGGTACCGAGGTTAGGAAATTCAAGGATTTAACTTTATTGGCTTTTTGAATATTATTTTTAAGGGCATTGCCTCCTACCTAAATGAATAGCTTCGATATCAGTACACCAAAGTTTATAACAGTGTCGAAAGTATTTTCGGGATCAAGGATACTCTTTTGACAAACGGAATATTGATGGAGTTGAGGCTGACTGAAAGAAGTATAGTTCCCGTCATCTCCCCCGCCAACCAACCATCAGGTCGGTACTTAGAGTGACGCTAGTGTAGAAAGCAACTTGGCAAGCTACCCCTGATACGCCTTCCTACTGATCTAATTCTAAAAACCGTGAATCATGATTCCTAGGACCCGAGGGATGGAATAGAGAGTTGGCATAGGATTGTTCACTCCTTGCCTATATCGATGGGCTTCATCATGTATTTAATGCTAGATTTCGCACTAAACCGATTATCCTATCGAGTATCCAGAACGCGTGTGGACCTAACAAGGCTCCATGTACGCCTTCAAAATCCCCCCGGCAGCCAATTTCGTTATCAATCCTCACATAAAGGACCTGGGAGAATTTGACTGAGCCGATACTCAATGTACGCCACTGTATCTTTGTTGTCCGGAGCTCCCATCCAAATATTAGCCACAAAGCTCGCCTCTGTGAGCGGCAAGTATTTTCCTGACGCCTGGAAGTTCCACGTTGTAAAAGTGTCGAGTTCCCCCCATTTCAACGGCTCCACGCCGGTCTTATTCGCCAAGATATCATGAACGTGTGGCGTGGCAGCGAGCAAGCCCTGCATACTCACACCAATGATTTGGCCGTCATCCGTCCGTACTAGTCCTCTGGTGTCTTGGCTGAATGGCCCATTGGGATATAGAACATAGGTATCATCCATATGGATGCTCGTAGCATTGATATATAAGTCATATCCAGGCAC
The DNA here is from genome assembly GCA_011057905.1 of Xylaria multiplex. NCBI lineage: Eukaryota > Fungi > Ascomycota > Sordariomycetes > Xylariales > Xylariaceae > Xylaria > Xylaria multiplex. The sequence continues at coordinate 849,661 of WUBL01000002.1, read as the reverse complement.
CGATGTCAGCGTTCCTATCCCATTTCCGTTGGCCCAGTATCCGCCTGTGGTGATATTGCCAATTGGGTATGACGCAAAGATTCGCAGCTTAGCTTAATTAGCTTGAATATAGGGGAAAGAGTTGGGTGGAGTGCGAGGGAGCCATTGTGTTCTTACTTTATACACCAAGGCTGGAATCAGAGTGTTAAATCCGCATCTAACCATCTTTATCTGCCTTGGTAATTTTACTTAATACATCGGTCGAGGCGAATCGGAAGTAATAGGTTCTCTCTTCATTTAAAGACATATAATCCGATGTGTACAGCTTTTAGGCCTTTATTCAATGATAAATGTTGCCGAGATAGCATATATGTCGACCTAAACAATTGCATGCTTCCCCCGCCCTATAGCTCGGTACTTTATTCCTAGTACTGTCTATTTGGTCAGGCATGACATCTAGTTCCAGCATTAATCCCTTGTGATTTGACGTATAACTAGGCCTGTTACCGCGATCGATCGGCTTGTAGCACTGGAGCGAAAATTACCCGTGCATGAAGCGCTGTGGTTGTGGGATGAGTCTGACTGCAGGAAAAGTGCCAGTAATTTTCGCAAGAAAGCACCTTGAGGCAAATGACGTCGTATGATTACGACGTATAACAACTCCGGATATGTCATCGTCAGAAGACGCAGTCAGACGGACGGCTCTGCTGTCATACCAAACGCCGATTAGCCATTGACTACAGTTTAGACCTACGCCCGAGTTCTGACCACATAGATAATGGCTGCATAGACCACGGGCTTCTCATTTTAATTAGGGTTCAAGAATGACATACATCAGCAGACGCCGGAATCATTTTCACATTAGTTGTAAGAGGGCCAAACCGGTTGATATCATTATACCGATATTATAAATATGCTGAAACCGCTTACGTATAAGCTTACAGCTGACAATGAGATAGTATCGCCAAGACCAAAACCAGTTAAAACCCAGCATAAATTACTTTGAATAAGACCAAAGGTAGAAGTGTTGCCCAGGATCATTATATTGTGGCTCTCCTGATAGTCACATGCAGCCCAGTAACGATTAATTCGTCTTTGCGAAAGGTAAATTCTGCATGCATAATGCATGTCTTCAGACGGCCCGCATCTCTCGCATAAGGTTCTAAACACGATTAGCTAGGCCTGCATATGCATATGCTCAAATGGCTAGCAGATCAGCAGAAAAATGCTACCCGCCAGCCGTCTAAGCCACCTGTTACTTATTTCGTTCGGGACTGTAGACCCCCATCGCAAGATGACACCAAAATGATTGGACTCGTCGAAGGGGAGTACGTAGATGGGAAAAGCCGAGAAGCATGGACTATGCCTGGCAACATTAGCCCGCCTTTAACAGCAGTCGGAGTCTATTGGTTATCCTCCTTTTCGTAGATTACCCCGTCGGTTGAACCCGAGGGCTATAGATTAGCTCTTACGCGGCCGAGAAGATGGCAACTATCATGGCTATTGCCGACCGAGGCGCTCACACTGCCCTTTACGTGCAAGAAGGGCAGTCTTGGATTGAACTATGATTGCCGGGTTACATTCCTCAAAGGATTTCATATTTCACCGCTGTTAATTTTGAGAACTCCCACCCCTTCATTGGCCGCCTTGGTCGTCTTCTCTCCCCATCTAGTGAGACGCCAAAGCTATATGTGGGACGGCTAGCGGTGAGAGCACTTGACCCCGCACTCCAACCTTCACCGTGAGATATGTGGCGAAGTACTGTGAGCACTCATTGTGTAATGATAGCCTTTTAGAGCCCCAGTCAGCCGCTGCGTACTCTGGACGATACAAGTGAAGCAATTTGCGAGGAAGGTGAGATATATGGAGTAGGAAGCAGGTTTCTCACGAAGTCTGCAAGCCAGCAAGTTGCAGAATTGCTCAATATGCATTAGGAAGCACGTTGTAATATAATAAAATTGAACCTGACCGCCTGAAAATAGATTCCCAAACATACCACCGAGACCCATCGAATCACCACCGCTTTTTTCGTCTCCGTTTTGCTCAGAAGTATGGTACCATGGACGAAGACTGGAGCGAAGTTTCTGATGCTACAGTTCGTAAAAGGATTCAAAATCGCCTTGCCCAGCGGAAACACCGTAAGGCAGCAGCCCCGCCTACTTGTGTACAGTATGACCGGCTTCTGACATAAGAAACTAGGGATGAAAGCACAAGAACAAGCCAACAAGTCTGCCAAGAACTCTTCACCTGTCATAAGCCAGTCACAAATTACGGCCCCGGAGGAATGTTTCTTTTCACAATCTTTCGTTTCGCCTATGGAAGCCAGTGCTGGCGACTCCAGAGGTCATGATAATGGCACAACGGGAGAACCTGGATGCAACGACTTCACGTCTACCGGACCCGGTCACCCTGGCCATCGGGCCTTCTTCATGGGATCTTCGTGGAATCACAGCGTCGCTGATAACAACGGCGGTGATGGCACAAGCCAGACAGGAGAAATCCTGGATAATAGCTGGAAGGACATAGGACATACAGGACTCCCGAGAGTCGAGCAGCAAAGGAGAGGGGTAAATTCTGTTGCTATGGCTCCGGACTCGGATGCTGGGACGCTCGACAATACCAAACAGAACCCATATGGCCAATACATAACATCCAAAACGAATCCAATACCTCTACAAACTATGGCGTACTCCGACGAAAATCAATGCCTAGAACATTTCAATCCTAACAGTCCGTTAGCGAATACCTTTTCCTCTAGCAACGGCCGGAAAAGGGGGTCCACTGCTCCCGATTCAGGCTCGACGACGGACACAGATCACTGTTTGGAGTGTAGCCATCACAAACGTCACAGGGGTGGCCGAAGCAACTCGTTAGTAGCGAATGACTACAGCGGTAGCCAGGGGCTTCTAAGTAGCTCGTATCCTTCTACACAGGGTGTTGGTGGTCTTATTAGTCCTGTACACACACCTACGTCTTCAAGTATTATGCGAGATCATGGCATTGATTTGAATCAACTAATACCCCGGGTGAATGCCCAATTGCGGGAATCGACACCTGCGACTTTGACAAAAAGGGGACCGACTCAGGTCTCGAGTCCAAAGCGAAGATTCTCAGAGACCAGTATCGTTAACCAATGTTCCCATGACCACCATCGCGCAGTGGCATGCTCGCATAGACCCGAGAAGGATCATTACGAGGTACTCAGTGGTCATGAGTATACTGATGGGGATGATATTGGGATAGGGCAGAAAGTGACTAAAGTGGTCGTGATATATGTGCAAGAGAAATGACGTGGCCGGGGTTAAGTCAGGGGCTGAAACTAGAGTAAAGGAGTTTGCCTACATGGACAAAGGCGATTGTGGACAAGCAGGACGCAGTATATATACATACAGCGAGGAGTGGCAAACGGCAATGTTCACACTTCCTGGTTTATAGGTTTTTCTACATAATCATATCGACAGGTTAATTTTGGTGTGTACTACGGTACGGCCCTGAGCAGGTCAACCCTAAGTGTGGTCTTCGTGATTGACATACTGTATACATACCAAAAATAATTTGACGGACACACGACATGTGTAATATGTAGCCGCAGTGTCCTATTCGAACAGAAAGGGAATTCCAGCGGTCTCGGCTGAAAAGAGCCGAGTCATAACTTTCGGCGCGTTTCGAAGAACGCTGTTTTGGACCTAAATTACTGACTAGGCAGTAAACATTCTTTCAGAGAAACAGTTGCCGCATCAGGCGTGGTTGAAGAGCACCACTAGAATAGCTATTATGGCTTAATGTATTATACAGCATGTGACAGATCGCATTCGAAATCTTAAAGCGTCATATGCCTAGAATAGGGTGTAGTCGTAGCTGCAGGGGCGAATACGTCGGTTGTGTAACCTTGAACACATTGCCTGCTTTTATTTACCATCAATGCCATGTGCTCGCGCACCTTTCAAGTCAGCTGTGTCCCCATTCAGATAATTCCATCTGAGGAAAAAGGCTGTTTGCTGCATGAAGCGATTGAAAAAACAGCCTCTTCCTCTCTCATGCCCTAGCTGATCACTACTCTGTTTGTTCATCTTAAGTCCAGTAACCCCATTCCGGTCCGATGGCGCGATGTTACTCGGACTCCAGCCAATAAGTACGTATACAGGATAAGTACCTCTACATAATCTTACTGCGTCAGAATGTCCTAGACCTAAATGCAACCGCCCATGTCCACAGCAAGGGGCAATGGCACTGTGTTGTCGCATAGATTGAATTATTCTCGATATACCAGCCCTTCCGCCCTCCCACATCCTACTGAGTTTCCCTAGTCTGTCCCTCCAGCTGGCGCAAAGGAGCTGTAATCTACTTACGTCGGCATTTGAACTTTGCGATCCAATTTATTGGAATAACCAATTTACCCTATGTGGGAATATAGATTGCTATGTCTTGGTATTCAAGTTCTAGTGAGTGATGTACTCATATTCGATGGATGTATTTTATGAGAAGATTAGATCAATACTTGACCCGGCCTAGACCCAGCCCTGTATCCCCAAGACATCCTGTACTTTGGCTGTGAACTGGAACTGTGCTGGTAATTGTTAGACTGCTGTGTGCCTCCCGGAATGCTTAGGCACACTTGAATCCCTGGTATTGACTTCCCTAAGATAGGCTCATCAATTACGATCCAAACCAAATCCATATTAACCAACTAAGACCTTCACATTAACTTCTTTCAAAACTTCTCTATCTATCCCCAGGCAGTCGCATACTAACTCTTCTTCCCCTGTCGTTAGATATTTCTTGAGCTCCGGTTCAGCCTGTGGGCCTTCTCGTTCTACCTATAGCGTGAGAACCAACAGGGTCAGGGCAGGTTTTCGTGATCCTCTTGATATACGAGTATCCCTCTTGATCATGCTTCTCCGGTTGAGATTCACTCCCCATAGACTAATCAGTCCGATGAGTCATACTACGGCCTCACTAAAAATCGCAACGCATCCACGTGATTATATCCTAGACTATGATAACCGAATTGCAGACCCAAGTGATCGGAAAGGGTTTGTTCTCGGCAGGCACCGACTTAGCTAAGACTCGTTTACCATCAGCTCGTGTTGTAGTATATAATGACAAATTATGTGATGCGCCCGCGAAGGATGATGTTTACGCCCAGCTATCCCACCTTAATGGGGCTCAGTCTCTTGCAACTCGGGTTAGGTATGGTTTCTCGTGGTGCCTGCCTAGGTGTCCCCGGCAGTTTGCTGCATTTTCAGCTAGTGCTTTCTCACCGTCCTCGCCTGATTTTCAGCTCAGCCTTACCTATGGTTTCGTAATTAGACCGAATACTATGTTCCTTGTAGCCATAAGGTCGTATTACCAGTCCTTTTTTTTAGTCGGACCCCCTTTTCTCAATAGCTTTTCATATACTCGCAACACTTTCTGAATACCAAAATAGTGCTAATATTAGGATTTTATGTTATTCCAAAAGGACTAACCGCCCGGCCTCTTACTATGAGGCTCGGTAACCTACTCTAGCCACGTAATATGTGGCGGCTCTCTTACCTTACTAACTCGGGGAACAGCGAGATATCTGTGACTCGATGGATTATTTTGGGATTTCAGCGAGTCGAACGATGTCTGGAGGATCTGGATATCAAACACCAAATCAAAGTTGTGAACGGAACTGCCCGGGTGTTTGAAAGAGGGCACCCAATTCAGACTAAATATAAAGGTAGTTACTTTCTCCTCTGAGTGGAAGCAAATAGTTTCAAGATCTATCCACAAATAATCAAGACATTCTCAAACACGCTCTCTGAATCAAGAAGCCACGAGAATAACGCCTGCATTTTCTAGTCAAACTACTCACTGATTCCTCAGTCGTACGATGAAACACCAAGTCAGGGCTTTATGCCTGGTAGCTGCCTCAGCTATTGGTGTGAACGGTGTTCGACCTTTTGGTTCGTCCTTTGGGATTCCGGGCAATGACGCAACCTACGACTATGTTGTGGTGGGAGGCGGCACTGCTGGTTTAACTGTGGCAAGTCGACTAGTAGAACAGCGGGCTGGAACTGTTGCCGTCATTGAAGCCGGCACTTTCTATGAGATCAGCACTGGAAACAACTCAGAAGTGCCCGCCAATACGTTTGCCTGGGCGGGTAAACTTTCAACAGACTGGCAGCCTCTGGCTGACTGGGGATACGAGACCGTTCCTCAAGCTGTAAGTGATTCGTGGAAAGTGTTTATATGTTAATAGACAACTAATAACCATACTAGGGCGCCTTCAACGCCAAGCTGCGCTATCCTCGGGGCAAGATGCTCGGCGGATCTAGCGCTCGAAACTTTATGATTTATCATCGCGGCACGGAAGGGTCATACCAGAAGTGGGCTGACATTGTGGGTGATGACAGCTACACCTTTGATAAATTCTTGCCTTTTTTCGAGAAAAGTGTCAACTTCACCCCTCCTAACACTGAACTCCGGTTACAAAATGCTACTCCCGAATATGACCTAACTGTTCTCGGGAACGGAGAGGGATCTCTCGGGCTTTCGTACCCTAACTGGGCCTATGCGTTCCCCACCTGGGCTACGAAAGCCTTCGCGCAGATGGGGCTGCCTCTTCGACCCGATGGATTTAACAGTGGCGGCCTTAACGGGCATGCCTATGCAACATTCACCATCGATGGAAAGACAATGATTCGAGCCTCTTCGGAGACAGCGTTCCTTCAGAACAGCCTCGGAAATCCTGATTACTTTGTTTACCCCTTGACCGATGCTAAGCGAGTGCTTTTCGACAGAACCAAGAGAGCGACAGGTGTACGCGTTGATACCGCTGGCAGACAGTATACGATATCAGCCCGAAAGGAGGTTATCATGGCAGCGGGAGCAATTGGCTCGCCTCAATTACTTCAAGTCTCTGGCGTGGGCCCGGCTAAGCTCTTGAAGTCACACAATATTAACGTTGTAGCTGATTTACCTGGCGTCGGGCAAGGCATGCAAGACCATGTCGTATTCGGTATCTCCCAAGGCGTTAACGTCGTGACGGCTTCGAACTTGGCAGGGGACGCAGCATTTGCCCAAGAACAGGCCCAACTATACGTCGAGAAGGCCGCTGGATTGCTCACCAGCCCTGCAGCAGACATGCTTGCGTGGGAGAAACTCCCAAATAACTCACGTAGCGCCCTCAGCAACAGTACACGTGCCGTGCTAGCATCTGAGTATCCGGCTGACTGGCCTGAGCTCGAGTATATTGCCTTTTCATCCTGGTACGGTAATGCGAGTCTTCTAACTGCGGATGACCCGATGGATGGCGTACCGTATAGCACGATGGGCGTGGCACTCATTACACCACGCTCTCGCGGATCTGTGAACATTGTATCGTCAGATGCGAGCGTTCCACCGGCCATTGACCCGCGCTTCCTAACAGATCGCGCGGATATCGAGGTAGTTGTCGCTGGTTTCAAACGTGCCCGAGAGTTCTACCGCCAATCATCACTGAAAGGATTACTCGTCGGCCCCGAGGCTTACCCTGGCAATAGCGTGCAGACAGACGCCCAGATCGAGGCGCACATCCGCCGTAACTTCAATACCGTCTATCACGGCTCCTGCACCTGCGCCATGGGCCGTCGTAGCGACCCCAAAGCCGTTGTTGACACACAGGGTAGAGTCTACGGCGTCAAAGGCCTGCGCGTAGTTGATGCCTCGGCGTTCCCATTACTCCCACCAGGACATCCCGAATCTACTGTCTGTAAGTAATAATCGTGCCCTCACATAAAAGTGGCGTATACTTGGCAGTTTCGATATGCTGACAAGGTGCAAACAGATGCTCTGGCAGAGAAACTCGCCTGCGACATTTCCGGAAACTGCTCTTAAGAGCTTCTTTACTTTCAAAACATCGCAGTGGAATGACCGACGAACACTTTTCTTCTTTATATTCGAAATACTGTGTATAAAGTTTTGTATTCTGAGACTTTTTGTGTAGGGAAACCTAATGCCTGGACGGTTGCTGTGGCTTGTAATGTAATTATAGATCAGACTGAGATTTCTGTACTGTATTATAGCTTTGTTAGATTTAGGGGGCGACTCCATAGAAATGTTATTGTATTTTATTCCTTACATAATCTGTGTANTTTTTTATTCATGCAATAGTCACAAGGTTTACGCCTAGTTGGTACAAGTATTCGCAATTGAACCTAGAGCCAACCCCCATGTGCTCAACGTGTTACTCTTTCGGGGTATTACCGCATAGGAGAGGCATATCAGGGGTTGGAAGTTCTGAGCTCGTACGTCTAACAGTATATGCTAGGCGGATTCATGCTAGGCCAGCGTGCCTAGTAGTGCGACGAGAGGTCGGATAGCTTGCGCCCGAGTACGAGGTGTGAATTAAGGAAAGAGCACGAAAGCGCACTGTCGCTACGACCTTCCTAATAGCCATAAATCAAGACCATTACTCAAAGTAGGAAAGTGAGGCAAAGAGGAGAATTTCCCGGGGACGCGAAGAAGCCTCTTTATAGGGGTATGTCTGTATGAGGCTAGCCTATTGCAGAATAGAACCATCTAACCTAGGTTAGTTCTTATTTTGCATCACCTATTTCGATAGCCTGCAATCAGTTCATGTCAAAAGCTTAGAAGAAACTCTACCTTGTCAGGCTACATGTAGATATGGTATACTATAACTTACTCATAGAGCTGCGCCTTGAAAATCCCACTGCGCGCACCAATGCTCCATCAAACTCGGCGTAATAGACTTCACATTCCTTATATGTGCGCTTATACGGCTAGTACGTCGGGTGTCGAAGATGATAGGGGGACTCCCTGAGCCCCTCGACATCGCTCTGTAGGTGTCCAGAAGCTTCAACCCGGGGTTGACATCGACCGCACCCGTATAGCCGCGTTGGTCCCCATCACTCTTCTCCAGCTGGGCTACCCAGTCGTCAAAATTAACTAGGCTCTTTATGCGAGAGCCATAGAATTTCTGGACGCTTGGAGCTAAGTCGCGCCACGCGACAGGCGACGGGTTGACGCCGTGGAAATACCCATTGATCTCTCCAGGCGGCGCGTTCGCGATGTCCAACACCAGTGCAGCAGCGCGCTCGGCTGGGAGCCAATCCACGTGATCCGAGGCTCCTAAATCTCTTGGCAGGACACCCATGTGCAGGCTGCTTGCCACTATACTTGGAAGCCAGTCTCCCCGGCTCCACATCCCAGCATGCGCTTCAGGTCCGGCGATCTGTCCGAGGCGGATTGTTGCGGCAGGAAAATCGCCGGCGGTGGCAGCAGCGTCAAGAACAAGACTGCCCACCATCTTAGATCGGCCGTAGCCTGAATCTGCTGGGAGATGCCAGTCGGTGATCGCAGCCTCAGGCACAGCGCCGTTCGTGGGGTCCCACTGACCCGCTACGGAGACAGACGAGACTAGTATGACTGCGACGCGCTTTCGAGCGGCAGCAGCGAGGTCTGCTAGACGTCTCACACCCCGGACATGCGCCTCAAATGCTTCGGTCATGAAATTGAAGTTGACTAGCCACGCACAGTGTATTATACGATCGGCCTCATTTAGTAGGCGCGAATAAATAGCCTGAGGCAGACCGAGTGCGGCTCGTGACACATCAGTATGGTAGAACTCGGTCTTTTCTGGATAGTCGCCCGCAAGCTGACGCTTCGCCATGGACTCTGCCTGTTGCGCTTGTCCTCCATCTGCCGCCCTGTTGAGGCAGATCACTCTTGCGACACCGGGGTTATGTACGAGCTGGTCGAGGATGTACGATCCAAGCATTCCCGTGGATCCCGTCAAGACTATAGTCTGACTCTCGCCGGATATGTCGGGTCTCTTAGAATCCGCTCTGATGGGATCTTGAATGTACCTTGCGTACAGATCCTTCATGACGTCAATCTCGTGCTCCTTCCTGCGCTTCTCACTCTCGTCTCCTCTTCCCGGTTGCGATAGAGAGCGGAACACATATTCGGCAAGCCGCCGACATGTGGGATTGTTATATATGATCCGAGGGTCCAGCGACACGGTCTCGGCGGTATAGCCAACGGCTTCTAGACCGGCCCGAAGAAGGCGTGCAGTGTTGATAGTCTACCCAATTTTCCAGGGTCAGTAAGTGGCTTTTGGTGACGACGAGATTAATGATCTTGGGTGTATGCAGGAGCCTGAGGAGGGAATAGCTTGATTGCACTGACCTGCCGGGAATCGACACCAACCGAGAATATGTTGGTGTCTCGTTCGAGCTGCAGACCATCCCTGTCAGCCTCTAGTACCCCCTTAATTGAATCCGCTAGCGACTCGACGCTGCTAACGTCGAGTGAAGGCACCTCGGAGGCTGGAACCTGCTCTGCTTTCTGGTACAATTTATCAATCTCATCCGAAAGCTTATTGACTGTTAAGATTCGCTGTACGGTGCCCTTGCCGGCCCGGAGGAAGGCTTCATCGGTGACCGCAATGTAATTTCGGCCGATTCGGCCATGACCTACAGTCTCGCTATTGGCTCGTTCAACCAGTGGCCATATGCTATTAACTAGCTCGCTTTTCTCGTCCTCATTCTTCGCGGGTATAGAAGGCTCAAGCAAAAGGCCCGCTTGGAATCTACCTGAGCCTACTACTAGAGCGCCTTTGATTTGCCGATGGCTTTGGACCGTGTCTTCAATCGTGACGGGATTCAACTTTTCGCCATTGGAGAATACGATTATATTATCGGCGCGGCCGTAGTACGTCCAATGGTGTGTCAAATTTGGATGGGGCTTGTAGAGATCCTTAGTGTTGTATTCCTGTAGTTCTGGAAAAGTATAGAAGAAGCCTTGCAGGCCAGGGTGGTTCGGATCTTTCCGCCGCACCACTAACTCATATACGTTGTCATATACCTCGCGCCAGTCGCAGCCAAGCATATCTGCATTGAAGATGAAATAATTCCATAATTGCGGTTCTGGTTGAAAGTAGACGGGATATGGACTGAATCTAAACACAATGTCAGCCATTGGAGCACGAGGATATTAGGAAAACCGACTCAGTAGTATTCATAGTCGTTTGGAGTGGCACTTGGTTCTTTACAAGTATTTCTCCAGCTTCAGTTGCGAGGTTGCCTGCAATAATGATGAGTTTACATGTAGTGCAGCAAATATAATCACTTACCACCCCCGAAGGCAACAACTTTTAGTTGTCTTAGTGTTGTAATAGACTGTGAATTTAGACTCATTTCTTCAAGTATCGATGGGGGTAAAACGGTAGCCTGAACGTCCAAGTTATCCAAACACTCCATCGCCAAGTCCGAGGTCAACGCCTTGTCCGGAATTCCAAAGGCCACTGGTGTGTCCCAGTAAATAGCGTAGAATATGAACCCATACAGCGCTCCTGAGTGAAATAGGGGCATCTGAAAGACTATTAGATCATAGTTAATGACTCAATCCGTGGGTTGTGGCTCACTGGCATGAAAAACCTCTTGGCTCTCTCGGCCCAAGCTGGGACCCAATGTGTGTAACCCTCCCAGTCCGGTTGATGATGAAGGGCATCAGAAATCGCAAGCATTCCCTTTTATACGTTATATCGTCAGCTATATAACAATAGTCACACGGAAAGGTTCGAAAACATACATGTGTGGCCACGACAGGCTTTGGAAGACCAGTGCTTCCGCTAGTATGAAGGACACATAATGGCTCCCACTCTGCTTGTTCGAATGTCTTCTTGTATGGGAAATGAGGTACTTCTTCAGGAGAAAACCATTCCTCGAATGATTTGACCTCAAGAGCTTTCATTGCTCTCTGCTGCAGCCATGGCTGTACCGTTGCGCGGTAATTAGAGGCATATGTTAATATGTTACAGTTGGCTTTCTCGAAAAGATTCAGCTGGCCCTGATCGGAATTTCTAGGCGATATATATAAGGCCTATAGCTTTCAATTAACTCTGTCATTGAGTATTCCCCAGCAACATGGAGAGAACTTACCCGGTACCCAGCTTTGACTGCTGCAAATACCATAACCACGTATCTCGCATCTTGAGGCCCAATGTACGCAATTGTAGGGAAGGTATCTTTGGAAGACTCTCCAAACGCCTCGATGATTACCCAAGCACATCGATTAATGGCATTAGCATAGTCTTTAAATGTGATGCTAGCCCATCCATCTTTAGGTTGGTCTGTTCGTGGAAATAGAAAGGCTTCGCGATGAGGGTCTTCCCGAGCAGTATCGTCAATGAGATGTGGTATCAGGCGACGACCGTAATCTTTGTTCGTGACTCCTGATGATTCCATATTGTAATTATGCTCGGGATTATAGTGGACTAGGTATTGACTGATCGCTAGCTTCAAACAGATTGACTTCTCCCACTCCTTTAATTAGAATAGCACTTCCTTTGATCCATATCGGCCTCCCAGTGTGTCTAATCGTGTCGGCTTTTTGCCGGACTTACATAGTCATACGCCAGACACCATACCTCGTTCAGTTATGTCCGAGCCGTGTAGTTGTAGGACCTTAACCCCGAGTATTATCTCATCTGAACAGAACCTGCTTGTGTAACCGAAGCGGAGTCCGTATGGAATCCGTCTTACCGTTCGCTGTCGGCTTTCAAAAAAAAAAAAAARAAAAGCGAGGAAACCCGGCCGAAGTGAATAGGCTGCAGTCATCATACATGGGGTCGGCGTTTGATGACACGGAACATACAGGTGACCGGATGTCAGATAACACGCTAAATCTGCGGTCAGAGTCGCGGCGCGGGGAGCGCTACATATATCCTTATATAGTTACATGCATTGCTGCCGTGACTAAGAATATTAGACTGGAAAAGGTAATATTAGATTGGTGTTCGGCGTTGTGGCAAGGATAGGGGGTATCTACAGCCACAAAGTGGCTGTAACGTGCCTAACATGTAGTATCTTTTTCGGTGGGCCCCGAGCTATAAGCTTAAAGCTATCACCACTCTTTACGGCTTTAAAGCTAATAATCTTAGTTTAATATCTTGATTGGGAGAACCCCCAAATAACCCTATATAAAAGCCAAGCGTAAATGTAGGTTATAACGTATCCCAGCACACGGGGAAGGGAAATAGATATTAGAGGATAGCAAGATCTTCAAATTCGATAATTGTGTAATAAAGGTTTGGTAAAAGGCTTGGGATAAGGTGTACTTGATAGGTATGCTCAATAGACCAATAATAGCCTTGTTGACTCCGGAAACAGGGGTCTAGATGTACAAAGAAGGGCCCGATAACTATCGCCAATTGTAGTCTAGATGTCTCATACTAAAATAAAGGCGGAGGACCTGAGATGACGGTTGGCCTAGAGAGCTGAGTCTGGCGCAAGTGACAATGTGTTGGATGAAAATTAAGGAGAAAGCGCGTCTAAGCGAAAGAAAGATGATCCATCTTTAGGAACAACAAACACCCTGGGGAGTTGGTGCCTAAGATAGCCCTGGCCTCAATAATAATCATATATCCCGGTCGATTACTTCCTAAAGATATGTTCATCTTATTATGTGAAGTCAACAATCAACTTTTTATATTCCCCAATGCCACTCATCGATCGATAATGATTAAGAATCCCCTATTAGTCTCCGCCTACCCGGAAGGCCATCCCAGGAGCCTCTGTCGTGTCGCGGCGCTATGCGAACATTTAATGGAAACTTTTCCCAGAGACTGAAGATTTTCTGCCTTTCTATCCACAGCCTGCTATCATGCTCGATGGCCAGAAAGTCGAAGTTCCATACTAAGTGCGCTAGGATTAGGCGCATCTCAGCCCATGCCAAGCTTTAGGTTACATTAGTACATATATGCCTTAGCGTAAGACACGGTATCACTTACTTCTTGCCAATACAATCCCTAGGTCCAACACTAAAGGGCTTGAATACTGCTTTATTATCGTTCTGGAACTCGGGCAATGCGTCGTCCATCCAGCGCTCTGGAATAAACTCAAGAGGCCTATGAAAGTTGACCGGATCGCGACCGGCAGCCCAGAGATTCATCGTCATGCTCGTGTGCGGTGGGACTACTTTACCCGCCACGGTCACACTGTGGTCCTTCGTCGTGCGAAACAGTGTATCTGGAGCTGGAGGATAAAGACGCAAGCCTTCCTTCAGAACATTATTAAGATACTTGTGGTTCTGCAAGTTGATGATGGTCAGATCTGATTGTACAGGGAAATCAGACCTAATCCTTTCTGTTAAGTCGGAGAGAATAGCGGGATTGCGAAGGAGGAGATACATGGTGCCTGAGATCATGGTGGCAGCTGCAAGATGTCAGTCTATCTTGAATAAAAGATCAAAAGATACGCTACTTGAAACATCGGTTGGGGATCCATATTCAGAACACGAGAGGCAATTCAGGGAACTAAGGAGAGGCAAAGGAGAATATGTTGACTGGAAGGGATAGACCAACTAGTTTCGCTTCCAGCAATAATAAACGTAATTGCAGCCATCTCGAGCTCAGTTTGGGACATCCTATGAACATATCAGCAGTCGAAAATATACAATAGAGCAGAAATAAGAGAATAGGTTTACCTTTTGCTTCCGCCATTATCATGCTTCATCATGTACGACATAAAATCTGGTCGATCGGTTTCTTGTGCCATTCTACGCCTCGCTGATTTAGCACCAAAGGAAACCGCCTCCTTTTGATGGTCCCTCATTTTCTGGGGAATACACGCTAATGCAGCATTAATGATGGGCGATGGCAAGCGAAGGATCTCTCTGATGAACGTAAAAGTCTTGAGGGTTGTGAAGAGCGTATCGAGCCAGGGATGCAACCTTCCTGTGTCCAATCCACGAAAAGATTCACCAAAAGACAAATCCCCTATCATATCAGTAGTCAGAAAATTGACCCATTTCGCTAAGTCGACGACGCCGCTGTTTTGAGATGATTTATCCCGAAGACATTTCATAAATTTCTCGGTGTACTGTTGTAGGTATTGCTCCTGAAGCATGATTGCCTTCTCTGAGAATGCATGGGCTTGGATCCTTCGAAGCCGTCGATGATCTGCGTCACCAGCCGAAGACTAGTCAGGCTTTAGCACATATCCTTGCTAGATGTATTGATCGCCCTCACAATGGTATCGTGGCTATCCGGCGCTTTAACGTAGAATTTTGGGTCTTTAGGGAGATTTCCATTTTGACTCGATTGTTTCCACGCGTAAATGTCTAGAATAGTAATATTAGCCTCCAATGTGTTTGTAAATATTTACTTGGAACTTTGAGAACCAACCCGACCATGCCTGGCTGCAAGTGTATGACAGAGAGTCTGGGGTTACTCGAACGATTTGGCCGTATTTGTCATGGAGCATTTTAACTTTGTGTGTAGCATCGCCTCGGAATATTGAGATGGTGTAGGGTAATCGACTCGCAGCCCAAAACCACGGGCCGGGATACGAACGAAGGGGATGGAAGATGACATTGTATATCGTTCGGAATAAGACGTAAAACGAAGCCTGGTGAGTACTATTAGCAAGTGGAGTTGGTGCTAGATAAATATGGTGGTATCAAATACGACGGAAATGAAGGCAAATTACTGACCGTGGCAACCAACACTACGAACCAGGAGAGGCTGAGTGGTGGTTTCGCAGAAGGGTCCATAATAAGAGGCTCTGGATGTGTGCTGGCTATCAGCACACATAAGGGCTAACAAGCAAGAAAGTCGTAAGTCTTCGCCTCTTGAACCCCAATATCATTCCTTTTAGATAAAATAGTCTGTTAAACACCAAAGTTTAGTGCGATAAGGCATAGGTAAGTGAAGCTGACGTGTGCAATAATAAATCTTGAGCTTCATGGTTCAATATAATACTAGACGACCGTGGTACACTACTAGATAAAGTAATGAATTGTTTTCACTCGGCACTCCCGGGCGGTAATGAATCGCTGTTCCTGCCATCTTGTTCAGGGCTCAACGTCGAATCCGAATTAATGCGAGAATCAGTCGTAATTCTCGGAACAGGGATTGTTGATCTTCAGGCCAACCCGAAGTTCCCCTCTTTTAGCCGAATTAGCCCGCATAATACGGCCTCATAAGAATTGGGGTCTAAACATATACGGTAGTCATGAAGATCGGAAGTCTCAACTAGGATCAGAAATATTAGCTGGGGTGTTCGGCTCATATTGTACCGAAATGAACATAACAGCTTCGAAGCCAAACAAACCATTAAACCAGACTGCCGACAAGGCTGATTGTGAAGCTTTACTTACTACTTGGCTTCGTCGTAGCGTGCTTTTCTATCTCTGTAATAAGGTAATATAATATTCCTAAGAGTCTGCCTTGCCCCAAGGTATGGGACCCTAGTTTCAGTACACGCGGGCTACGAATGACAGTTTACAACACGCAATGTTCTCCATTTATGAGGGGGCTATACTCTCCGCGAGATCTGCTATATATAGTCTAAGTTCCCCCTCTTTGAAAATGGGTTCTACAATGATAGAAGAGATCACGGTTCTACATTTGGCTCTCGAAACTAAAATCCTCCTATCTTGACTTAGGACCCGGATTGGCTGCCTACGATCTCTCGAAAGTGTCATGCGATCTTCATATTTGGGTTTCCTTGCTTCGCTTGCAAGGTTTTCTGCAGCGATATGTCCCCGTGCTCAGCCAGTCCTTCTTCCTGGGTTTGACTCGCCGTCTTCCGAGTACCGCCCGAAATTTCGATACTGGTGTGTACTTATTCAGGGGTTCTTGCCTACTCATCTAATTCCAACTTAGGTTCCCTGACGCGTCGGTGCCGCACCAGTCTGTGACCCAAGACATCGACGAGATTGCGGCGGTGGGGGGAGGCGGCATCGAGTTCTTGCCCTTTTACAATTATGGCCTTGGCCCTGCGACAACAGACTGGTCAATTTATGGGTTTGGTACTGAGTCGTTCAAGAGTCTGCTCTCAGCGGCGCTCAATGCCACTTCGATCAATGGCTTGCTCTTCGACTTCGCATTGGGTCCGAACCAAGGTGCTGGCGTGCCGTCAGAGATCGCCACACCAGGCCTCGCAATGGAGCTTGTGTATGGTAACGTGACGGTCACGGGCGGGCAGACGTATTATGGGCCAGTACCTACAGCAAACATCAACTTTAATGCGTTGACAGGCTTCATGAACTCGCCGGAGCTCTGGGGCCAGAATAAGCTCATCGCTGTTGTCGCTGGTCAGGTTCTGGAGGAGCAGTTACTTGAGGAACCGTTTCATCTTTCGGTCCTTAATGAGAGCAGTCTTGTAGAACTGACGAATCTTACTGACAGCGATGGCGAGCTGGTTTGGACTGCCCCGGGCTCCGACAACGCAACGTGGGTTCTCTTCGGCATCTATGAGCGTTTCACTAATCAGCGGAGCTGCGTCTCTGTCTTGAACGCAAAAACAGCTCTTGGGAATGGGTCGTGGACGGTGGATCACTGGAGCGCGGCTGGGGCAAAGAAGACAACGGACTTCTGGGACGAGCAGATTTTGTCAGATCCCCAGATCGCGTCTCTATTGTCACAGGTTGGTGAATATGGTAAGTCTGCCCATCAGCTATAATACCCTTCACTTCATTTTCTCTAAAAATGACTAACAAGATCGGACAGCATGGGAGGACAGCATGGAAATGCAGGCGGCGTTACCGTGGACACCTAATCTAGTAGAAATATTCCAAAAGTTGCATGGATACAATCCTATTAAGTATCTCCCCGTCTTCTTCCATGCTACCAATTCATGGAACGGCTTTCTACCGCCATACAACGTTACCTACACCCTCAGCGGATATCCAGCAGACGGCGGCAAATACGTCCAAGACTACAAAGCCGCCTTATCCCTCGGTTATTCAGAGTACGTGCGGCACTATAATGATTGGGCATCGTCGAAGGGTCTTAAGTTGTCTAACCAGCCCGCCTACAACATGCCCATTGAGATGGTAAGATTTTGTCCTTGAGCCAACCTTACTCATTCGCCCTAAATAGTAGGCTAATTTGTTTAACCTAGACTGCAGCGATATCAAAAGTCCAAGTCCCGGAACTGGAATCTCTTGGTTTTACTGAGAGCATCGCTCTATATCGTCAGTTCACAGGCTCGGCTCACTCCTCTAATCGCAATGTAATCTCGACTGAGGTGGGCGCGGTCTTGGGCGGATCGTATAAGCTGCGCGTCCCTGAGCTAAAAGGGTTGTTCACGGGTTCATTTGCCGCCGGGGTAAATATGATGGTTATCCACGGGTACGCTTATGGTGGGAAATATGAAGGTACGACATGGCCCGGTTATACCCCGTTCCAGTACGAATATACAGAGACATGGAACTATCGGAACCCGGCGTGGACGCATTTAAATGACACAATGCTGTACGCGGCACGGAATTCATTGGTGCTACAAACTGGTACCCCGAAGATCGACATCGCCTTTTATTACTTCGAAAATCCATATAAAGGTACCGCTGGTGCAGGTTCAGCCTACGCACCAGGGGATTTTAATAAGCTTGGTACGTAATTTCCCTTCCCGGATTGACGGGTGGCTGTAGTCTCGTCCTAATCAAACTAATCTAACATGTGTAGGTTACACTTTCGAATACATTGGCCCGAATAATATTGCGTCCGAGCAGACCGTAGTTCGCGACGGCATCTTATTGCCCGAAGGGCCTGCATTCAAGGCTCTAATTTTCTATAATGAAACTCAGATAACACCGGATGCATCCAGGGCGCTTGTGGATTTCGCAAAATCCGGCCTCCCAATATACATTATAGGCTCGGTGCCTAACATAACAATCGGAGCACGAGGTCAGGAGCTGGTGTCGGCGAATATCGCCGAGCTCCTCACATACAAATCTGTCCATGTTCTAACCATGGAGGAGTTTTCAGCATATGTACTAGCTGAAGACGGCATAACTTCTCGTGCTAGTATCCAAGGCCCATCCGATGCGAAGGATCTGTACACCTTCTGGCGCTCTAATCTGACTAGTCGTAATGAGTATGTCTACCTATACAACAGTGGCACTAGTGGCACCTTCAATATCTCGTTCGCAGTGCCGGCAGGTGCGAAGCCATACTCCCTAGATGCTTGGACGGGTATACAGCAATCAATAGCCGTTTACGAAGAGATTTCCGGAACTATTCGGTTGGCTGTGAGCCTCAGCACGAATCAAACAACTATCGTGGCGTTCTCGACCGCTCCTACAGCCCTCACCTCGCACGTTGTCTCACATTCTTCTAATATAAACAGAATTCGGGAGACGAATGAGGGTGGTCTTGAAGCCTGGGTTATGAACGCCTCCAGTGCGCGGGTAGTTCTTAGCAGTGGCAGGCAAATCACGCTGCCAGCTCTGGAGCGTGAAGTGACCTTCAGGAATTTGACTCTAGGCCCTTGGAATTTGACTGTTCAGTGTTACGGCCCCCCAATAGACCACGTTACGGTTGATAATAACATCACTACTATCAACGTGGGAAGTCTAGACACGCTAGCGCCGTGGACAAAAATCGCCGGTCTCGAGCAAGCCAGTGGGATAGGGACGTATGTATCGCGCTTCGACCTGTCTGATATGGGCCATGTGGCGGTGCTCATGAGCTTCGGTCCTGTCCTCAACACGCTTCGAGCTTGGGTTAATGGGCAGCTAATTCCAGCAATCGATCCTACAGACCCAGTGGGCGACGTCTCGGATCTAGTCGTCGAGGGGACAAATGAGATCAAGATCGAAGTTACTAGCACGCTCTTCAATACTGTCAAGGCGAACATTGACCATGTCACGAGTATTGGTTATGGGCCGCAGACTCCGTCGTACTACACAGATGCCGACTGGGCTGAATTCGGACTGATTGGGCCGGTCGAACTTCGAATGGCACGCAAAGTAGTTTTTGCGTGAACATGGAGATAGTCCTTGTGAATAGGTAACGCCTGTTGATAATTTTTAATGCTATGCATCCACAACGGCAGGATACTTTGGTTACAGTTGGCGGCCTCAGCCACCTGTAGACGTGACCCATCCGCGATATACAGACTTTACTTGAAACANTTTTTTCTTTGTTTGCTTTAACCTTTGAACACCGATGACATATCACTACCGACTATAAACTGCCAGGAATTGCACTAGGTACTACATAGGTACTTAGGTAAGTAGGTACATAAGGTAGAGTACCAGGTAGCGTCTTGGGGGTCCCCATCCCTCCTTCCCCGCGCAGAACCCGCGACTCGCTCCCGAGTGGGACCGGGAAATTCCCTGCAGTGGTCCGCAGACTAAGCTCAATTAGGAAGAAGAAAATTTCCTCTTTCGGTTACATGGTTCCCATCGAGAGATTATCGAAAGACTGTACAAGCATAGGGCACAGTGTATGAAATAGCCCTCACAGTGGTTGCCACTCGATACTAATCTCCATTACTCGTACAATATCAATACATTCGATTGCGCTAGCAAGGGAAGTTGCATAGGACATTCTATACTACCTAAGGTTACGCGACTTGCTTAGAGTGGAACGGCGGCAGCGACGGTGGTGATGGCGGCGAGCTAGCTTGCCCCATCTCGTATTCGCCCGGGTCTTTCGCTCCACATTCATATGCCCCAGGCACGCATCAAAGGTAAACCGTAGGAAACCTCCCCTCCCTCCTAAACAGACTTCCTCAACACCCGAACAACCCGAGCATCCCGAACTTCGTTTGCGTGCCTTATTATACACGCCTCCATGGATGCAAATTCGCCGCTAACACCCGAGTCGACCCAACGACGGGTGGCTATGTCTGGGCCTAGAAGATCACACCAAAAGAGCCGCCTTGGCTGTAAGACCTGCAAGACAAGAAAAATTAAAGTAAGAGTTCCTTTCTGCCTGCTCTCAGCTCTCGAAGTTATCGTCGCGACTCGCAAGGGACACGGACATTGACCTGTTGACCAAGTGTGACGAGCAAAAGCCAGCTTGTGGAAACTGTATCAGACACCATGTCGACTGCGACTTCGTCGCTACTGAAGCAGCACAGTCTCTTCCTTCGAGTAGGAGTTATCTAGATTTGAATCTGGACCACCTAGAGCTACTCCACAACTATACCACAAGTACATACGCCACGCTTTCTGAGACCCCAGCCATTCGAGACTTCTACCGAATCACTGCCGTCCAGGTCGGTTTGAAATGCGACTATGTCATGAGATCACTGTTGGCTATATCGAGTCTTCAGTTGGCTTACTATCGGCCGCATATGAGAGAGCATTATCAGTCGATGGCGGCGCATCATCACCAGATCGCTTCTAGAATGGCTAGTTCGTACCATGTAACCGAGTTTCGCAACATGAGGGCGATCCTAACGTGACTTTCTAGGTAGCTTGATACAGGATGTCAGCGCTTCTACAGTAGAAAACTTGTTTCTGTTCTCCGCACTGACCGTTTTCTACGCCTTTGGTTGCCCACGACGCGACGACCATCTTCTCCTCGTCGGTGAAAGCGGTATCCCCAGCTGGTTGCTGCTGCACCAAGGCACACGTGCCTTATCCGAGATGGCAAGTGCGCAAGTAGATGGGCCTCTAGCCCCGATATTCAAGCATGGCGCCGATCGCTGGCAAGCGCGAGAAGTCCAGCGACAAACCGCTTCACCCGTAAACCAGCATCTCGACAGGCTGCAGACCTTGATTGAGCGCAGCGAACCGGACGCAGGACTTCGTAACACCTATGTAAATGCGATCGCCGAATTGCGTAAATCGTTTTTGTCAATGGATTGCGAGCGCGGTCGTGCATATGAAGTGACAGACATATTTGTCTGGGTCTTCCAAGTCGCTGATGATTTTGTACCACTACTTCGTGCGCCGACACAAAGTGCAGTGACTATTCTAGCTTTCTTTTGTGTTTTACTAAAAGGACTGAAGAGTCAGTGGTGGTTGCACGGCTGGGCCGAGCATCTGATCGCAAAGTCGTATATGTTGCTGGATAGGGAACATCGGCTCTTGATTCAATGGCCGATGGAGGAAATCGGATACGTTCCCTAATGATATAATCTCTTATCAAGAATACCCTAGTGACACTATAGTCAATGAGACTATTCTTCATAAAAGCAAGCAAGCTATTCATATTCTATCATTAGAAGCTACGATTTGGGGCATACTAGTTCTCTCGCTCTAACGACTCCGAGTGGTATACATGTGTTCTAGTACCATAATAAGGGATTACAGCAACCTCGCACCATGAGGGCCCCATCGCAGCTGAATGAGTAGTACGGTCTTAACCTTGACTCCTCTTCCTTGTAGCACAGCGTAGACTCTCTTGTGGGTGTGTTCTTTAATATGCTACTTCCACCATACGNTTTTTATATACCCCTGTAACGCAATCTAGAGAGGTATATAGCTACGTGCTGCGGTCGCGCCGCATTGGAGCCATGGCTACGCTAGTTTGTCTTTCCCATCATGCCTAGATCTCATACGAGTTGACCTACCCCTGATAGTCTTGCCTTCGTCTGTAATGATTAGAACATAACATGACATCACCGGTTTAGGCTAAGCTGCAGAGGAATTCCCGTTTGTCGTAGCCGATGTAGGGAGTTGCAAGTCTACCTCTCTCAATGGGGTCCTCTCTCCGTTCGCCTAGGTCGAAAAGTTATTGAAGGAGTTCATATGAATTACCGTTCGCCGCAACCGATAGGAGAGCAGTTGTAAACCTGGTCGTGCCCGTGCCGTTTTTCTCTCCCTTTGTTTCAATCATCATGGATGTTGTAGGAGTTCACCGACTTTATCCGGCTTCCCGCCAAACCTCATAATTCCTGGCCAATCGGACTTCTCTGTGCTTACCTTTTTGGGGTATTCGATTGCCGCATCAACTTCCCGACTAGACATCGCAAAAAACGGCGAAGGTTACTTACTCATTGTTGAGAAACTCATGCGATTTATGTCTCTAGGAGATTCATTCTTAATTATGAAGATATAAGAGCTGGCAATGTCCTAATATTCAGGAATCATAGATGGCGACATCTTACTCTCCGCATTGTTCAAAGCTAACTTTTGAATAAGAAACCTCGTCCCTTGGCAAGTCGTTTACGATACAATCATTGAAAATGTTTCCTAATATCTTCCATGCCCTCGCATCTGGCATGCTCTTCTCTGCAGTGCCAACAACTACCATGGGCCTTCCAAGCCAGCAAGCGGCAGACCACTCGATGGGCTTCATTGGCTGCTCTATGGGCGAGAACGTTGCCCAGGGCTACGTAGCTGTCGGGGGTAAACGCATGTGGGGGCCTTACGGGACCGGCGCTCTTGTTGTGCAGTCATGGACAAACAGCAACTCGGCAGCTTGGCAGAAGTTCGACCAGCAGGCAGCTCAGTATGGAAAACCTGACACCGTATGGGTGCAGATCTGCATCTTTGCCAACCCGGGTGCGACTTATACGGAGGTCAAGCAGCTGATCGCCAACGCGCGCTCCCACGCCGCACCCAACGCGACCATATACATCACGGGCCAACCCCTATACGACCCCGGCCAGTCATGCTTCCTAGCCGGCCAGGGCGGCGCTGAGCTAACTGACCGCCTCGCCCAGCAGGCTGGCAATGACTCTACTCAGGGTGCCATCTACCCCGGATCATTCATTCTTCACCAAGCCGAAGTGCAGGACGGGTGCCACGCGAACACCGCCGGACAGCAGTCACTAGGCAAGCAGGCTATGACATTTTGGGGCTAGTCGATTTCGTGGTTTTGTCTGTGTTTAGATATAGCTGCTGATTTTAGTATCTGTGAAGCTTTGGAATTGTTATAGGAGAAAAGCCTGGATCTTTGTAGTTAAACTAAGGAACTGATATGAAAGCATGATATTATAGCTGCATAATGTCCTAATCCTTAAACGTGAACTGTGCCAGGGAGCCACTTCGCGTACTATACATGATATACATTAAGGTCTTCCCATCTTACTCTACATATACCCCCTATTCACCTCCCACTTTCACACTGACTGTCCGAACCCTTATTATGCTTGCACCAACCCTCTCCTAGTGCATGAATTTATCATTCACGTATTGATCCTTTAAAGCAAGGTCAACAGAGAAACAACATTTAATTATCTATTACTTTACACCCAGGATAGTGAGCAGGGATCAGGACAGCCCTACGCATACTGAACATGTCGATCGTCCTTGGCTGGGTTAATAAAGTGATAATACTTAATATTGTTCATTAATATTTTCAATTTTTAGCAGCCCATAGCCTTTGACTTTCTTTAATACCCACTTGATTGTGTAAGTGAAAATTGTTCATATAATTTGATTGTGTCCTAACTCCTCGGGCTAACAATAAAAATAGGCATATTTAAAATGACTTGGTGTTTTCCCATTCCGTAGTCGTTATAACTGGTATCTACCCAATCGCAAAACACGAAATAGAGTTCCAATCGAAGTCTACAAAGGCATCATCAACGTTCGTGCAACCACTGTACTCAACGGAATAGACACCGTTGCTGCCTCCTTGGCAGCTCGTGTCCTCATAAATGGTGCAGAAACCACTTCTGATGACAAAAGACTTGGGTTTTGTGAATGTACCTTGGCTACAGTCGTTGGGGCCGTTGAAGCCGCCGTTAGTGAACCATGCACATGAGTCGCTGGTCGGCGAGTTAATTGGCAGGCCGCTTTGAATGTTGCTACATTGTTCATCGGGGCTTTGTTCCGAATATCCCTGAAGAGTATACTGTGTGTAGAGTGCGTGTTAGTCGGAATGGTTATAGATAGACCCATTTGGCCGCCAGGAGTCAGCTCTAAGAGATATGATGTACTTACGTAAGAAAAGTCACTGCTACTTTCTTGGCCGTCGCAGTCTACGTCGTATGCAGTAAGTTCCCAAGTTGCGGTTGGAGTTACAGCCGCGGACGTAGTGGAGATGGGAGAGCTCGACGTGGGTGAAGTAGATGAATTTGGCGGAGGTGAAGCAGATGAGCTTGACGTATGCGGAGTAGATGAGTCTAATGTGGATGGAATAGATGAGCTTGGAGTGGGGGTGGTAGATGCGGGCGTTGTAAGTGAGTTGGGCGTAGTTGAAATGGCTGTACTGGATGTTGTAGTAATAGGGGTAGGAGTACTAAAAGTAGAGTTATCCGTGAATATAGATCCAAAGTGTGAGACAGTAAAATCTGCAGGTGTAGCAGTATCATCGACGTAGAAAGCTAAAGGAATTGTTGTCCCACCAACAACTGTAAGGGCGGAGGAGGCCTGGGCATTGTCTGCGGAACTGACACTTTGAAAGACTGAAGCTGGGCAAGCTGCTACGGCCGTCGTCGAAGCTGTTGATGTGATGTCGCATCCCGTCGTAGTGACTGTGGATGTCACACAGCCTGCCGAAGTGGTTAGTAGCAGGGGATCCGCTGCAGATGCTGTGCAAGTAACATAATAGTCGTAACCAGTGGTAGTGCTAGTACACTCAGAAGATGACGACCGAGTAATGGTGGACATGGTAGCAGGGGGTGGTGTTGAAGCGGCCTCCGTCGATGGATAGCTAGGGTTTCCTTCCGAGTCTAAAGTAATAGATGGTATAATCGACGAAAATCCCAGGGAGCTTGCAATACCAGGCGGCGGAGGAGGTATAGTGCCTGGGCCAGTCACACCAGGAATGATAATTCCGCCGCCATCATTCCCGCCCGGGAGACAAAACCAGCAATTATTAAATGGTATTATAGGCCATCCATTTGAATCGTGAGTGGCCGAGGCGACCGAACTTGTAGTTGAAGCCGATACAGTATTCCAATCTACAGTGATAATCACAGGAGTCGTTGAGGTGGTCGTACTTTGTGTCGACGCAGTAGTAGGGCCTGAGCTGAAACCAGTAGGGGAACTGGTGACGGGGCTTCTAGAAGGACTAGTAGAAGAGCTGCTAGAAGATATGCTAGAAGATGTGCTAGAAGATATGCTCCACGAGTTGCTAGGAGGAAGGCTAGAAGAGCTGGAAGGAAGTGCGCTAGATGGGCTATCAGAAGGGGTACTAGATGAGCTACTAGAAGGAAGATTGGAGGAGGCAGTAGGAGTAAGACTAGAAGAGCTGCTGGGTGGGGTGTTGGAAGAGCTGCTAATAGGTAGACTAAAAGAGCTATTAGAAGGGAATTGGCGTGGATAATTCATGTAATAATTTGGCCGGGAGAGTTGGTCTGCTATCACTACGCTCGTGTAGCAGAGAAGGGCAATAACCCTTAAAGAGTCTACAGCTTTGACCATTTTGAGAAATCTTTGGTAGCTCAGAGGATCCAGCAATGATTGAAACCAATCCTAGAAGCGAAGGGAAAAGCTTGAATATTTGCTTAACTATGGTTGTAAATCGACGAGGTATATAAGTGGCATTGGCTTAGAGATAGGAGAAGAACTTAATACTTTATGTCGATCCCTTCCCGTCATAGGTACAGTTCAATGTAGAAAATCAGTTCAACTTGAAACATAGAAAGCGAAAATAGACAAAACTTTTGTCCGCTATGCTTGGGGCAGTGGGATAGTTACCTTGATTGTTTCAGAACCTACTTAGAGACCTATTTTTAATTGCATAGCTATGAAGGCATAACGTTTATTCAGCTGAGATTTGATTGCCGTGATGAATCGAATACCCAGACACCCATGTGTAAACAAGCGAACGAGTGTCTTGGGGGCCAAAGTTGAAGGATTCAGGGGTATAGGACTAGGTATACATTCCTTACTAAGTTATAAAATATTTCGTGTTGATCCTCCGATGATCAATCAAAAATACAACCTCATAATTTGCTCACCAGTTGTGCAGATCTATATTTATCAAAATGGTTTACCCGTTTATAATCACATTGGTTTTGTGTGCACGTCGTATTCAATGTTTCTAGGGAAATGGGTTCGCCGTAGTCGATACTTTAAACACTTTCAGACCTTCCCGACGAGTCATTCCACACTAGTTCTAATATTACCAATAGCGGACCTGGATTTACTCGGCCTCTAATACATATCTATCTCTTTGTCATTCTCTCAGAATGATCCTCGGCACCAAGGCATGGACGTCTTTGACGTTCATAGTCTCTCTTGTAGAAACTTCTCCCCTGAACCGAAACGCTTCTACTCTAGAAAGGCGCGATTCGAGTCTACTCGTCGGTTATAGGGGAGTGAGCCCAGTTTGTCAAGANCCCCCCCACGTGGAGCTCACTAAACTCACCCCAACTACTTAGGGCGAAGCCCAGATTTACATGAAAGCCGGAAATTTTCTAGCATATAATACGGCAGGAGGACCTTCTCAT
Source organism: Xylaria multiplex (assembly GCA_011057905.1). Taxonomy (NCBI): domain Eukaryota; kingdom Fungi; phylum Ascomycota; class Sordariomycetes; order Xylariales; family Xylariaceae; genus Xylaria; species Xylaria multiplex. The sequence continues at coordinate 822,623 of WUBL01000002.1, read as the reverse complement.
AGGATCGACCAGTTGGGACCCGGGGCATATCTGAGCCCCTCTCCTGGAGAATGGCCTGCCCCTTGGGTATGTGCCGTGCAGGCCGTATCAGCCTCTCAATTTAACCTACTCAACAAAGCGTGGGTTCCTGAGACGGCAGACGACGGCTGCACACCTCTATGGGACAACAACGGAGGTAAGCCCCTCAAGATAATTACTTCGGTTTTCGAGAATAAATATGCTAATATGTTGACTCCGTAGCACAAAACAGGCCGGCGTACCTCACATCTCGAGGTGGTTCGACTTTTACAACCGACAACACATTGCTGTTCAGCACGATTGCACGGGTAGATCCGCCTAAGTTGCAGCTCCTGATCCCGGCGAAGCTTATTCAAGCTGGTCAGGTTAAGTTTGCAGTTAATTGCGCTGATATCACGGACACGGCGGCGTATAGCGCCATTCAAGCCCTTGGCCCCGTCGATTGGTATAGTTGGGCGAATGTGAAAGGTACCCCGCAACAAATCACGGCTTGAAGGGGTTGAGTGCGGACAGATTTTACATTGTTCTTGGGATTACAAACTCGGCATGTAAGAGAATGAATCAGGATTCACTCATTTCACTTCAGTGTATATTCATAGATAGTACTTGAGTATCTTCATATACTTGTTGAAAATTTAAGAGGACAATATACTGTAACTCTTATGAAGGCCGTGCATCTTGGCAGTTCCGCTGGTCTGGTAACCTAACCCCGCCTATTAACCTCCCAGAGTGGATACCTATAGCTACCAGTGGCGAGATTTTAAAGGTCTAGGCGCTGAAGTTCATGAACAAATGCATCTGTATAATATACTTAAAAGATACCTCAATTTGACCAAGATATACATTGAGGAAAATTCCATTGCGCAGTGGATTTTTTTAAATTTAAATACCATAATTACATACATTTTATTCAAGATGCTGGGCAATAATCATGCCATTCGTGGTTCCACCGCAGTGGCTTCGCTAATTTTTAACAATAGCTAGATTTCCCCCGCTGTGGCACGGTTGTCTAGCTGAAAGTAGGCTTCATATTCCTCCCGGGACCCAAACTTAGTAAGCCAACAGGATTCATGTGTTTCATCATGCTATTATTAGTTAAGCGAAGCATCCTCAAAGCTTGATCACCTATTAACAACCTTGGAAGGATCACCGGCTATGAACGTGCATGACTTTTCTGCCTAAGTGAAGACGATACTAAACAAAGTTGAGCCAGGCGCTGACGTCAGTGGAAGCTTATAGGTACATTGTCGATGAATTAACAACACGCAACCATTTCTCACCTTTTTCGATCGAATTGAAGTGGCCACACAGGATACAGCAAAGAATAACTCGCTTCTTCTTGACTTAATAAGCCTACCACTTGCAACCCTCTTTCGCCTTGGACTATTGGGCCATGATATCAGTCCGCATTATCCAATATGAATGAGGCACTTTGCTCTATACTCTCCGGCGAGGAGGATTGGTGCTTTGACGCGGAGGGCAGATCTATCAAATTTAACAAAGATGGCACTGGAGAGGTATGCTTGTAGCCCCTCAACGCTCATCCGAATTGTCTCTTACTCCGATCACTAATTCCCAGAAGCTAGAATGCCGATGTAATTTAAATTTCTGGATTCTCGCGGAGTTCGAGTGGGAAAGTATCCAACGGCAGGAAAATGGATCTATCCAGACTTCAACGAGTCCAGCTCAGGCCACGACGAGTAAGAATGACAGTAGCAGACCCGAACTCCTTGGCCAGCTTGACTTAGAGATCACTCTGACGAAGAGATTGGCCGGACGAGCACGCCGCTGGGCCGAAGCACACCCCTCAAATGCTGAGTCCATGAACAAGAACCTGACGGATGGTGCCTACCGGACCAAGTTGTACACCGTCCGCATTGAGAGGGGAAACTTCATACAGCCCTGTTGCATCGGGTATCAAAATTCAGATGCGCAGAGGTATTTGCTTCGCCTATTGTTCGACAAGTCACCATACCCGCCCCGCTCCGAATGGAAAAGTCCTCAAGGAGCACCTGATGAAGGCCGATTCTGGGGCCACGTAGAATTCGTGGGCCGGGCTGCCCCGGACTCTGCCAGGCGGCAAAGCCCCATGAACGACTCTTCTGTGTCGCGCTGGACCACCTGCATCGCCTCATGACCGACAGCAGCACTAGACTGCTACACCACCAAACCCAGAAAAGTTGCTAAATCGGATACTCGAACGTCTGCAGTCACTTGTATAGTCATGGGCAACGATGACGATCCGTGATGCTCAATTCATCTCAACAGCTTTCCAAGCTATGTCATTGTCATTCCTCTATCTTACTCTCTTTCATTACCCCCATTATGTAGAAATAACTAATTAAGCCTAACACGAGAGTTCGAAAACGATATGATCCCTCAGAGTGCATGCTATAATCTTTCTGTACGGCGATGGCGTCAGAGCTGAAGTTGTACACAAATGAATTCTCACATTCTTGATCAGAGTCTGTTATTAGGGCCTAGGTTTGACGTAGGACGAATACTTGTTGTTCCACAAAAAGTCTAACTCTAGTCGGAGTAGCGATCTCTATTATATACATTACACCTTGTTTCCGCCCCCGATAGTGTGGCAGCTTGAGTTGTTGTGATAGAAAACCCAGTGGACAACAGTCATAGTTGTTATATAACAGTTATGACTAAAACCAGCTTCTCAACACATGCTTTCATTAGGCTTATTCATTGCTTACCATCTGCGCAATAACCCCGCATACTTCCGATATATTGACTACAAGAGGGCAGCAAGAAGGACGATCCCAATGGAATGTTCCAGCCGGCATATCTAGGCGGTTTTAAGCCATTGAAGCATATAGTCGGACGAGCATAGCTTTTCCACTCGATAAAACTTAATCCGGTCTATAGCCATAAAATATACTTTTATAAACCCAAGTTGATGAATAGCATCCCCCGGTATCTCTTACAGGTAAATAGGGGTTGGCCAAGAATGCATAGGCTCGCTTAGCCCTCCCCTGCATCAGCCCCTCGCACTCTCGCCAATGAACAAGATCTTCAAACTCTAACCTAACATAATTGTAACAAGCCTTAATAGTGCCTACGGCCTTTAATTCCGAGCCATAGACTCGGGAGGTGTTTACGATCACAAGCGTAAACCGTCCAGCCTAGAGCTGATGGTGAGTTGGAGGCGGGGGCATCAAGAAAGAACCATTCACACTCGACCTATGCCCCTGAGAGCCGACTCAAACATCTTTGAGTACGTTTTGTCAATTAGAATATCATAACAAAGGATAGGTAAAGAGAGAAGATAATAGAGAATATCATATAAGAAAGTGCTGTGGCAATGTTTGGACTAACATTCCTATCCTTTGTCTACGATAAGTTCGGGAACCGGCCGTGGAGAAGGAGGAGCACATATGTAGAAGAACTTAATTAGTAAATATATCGATTGAGGAATTTCATGAACGCAAGGGGCTATGTCTATAAATACGTACGAGAATTGATCTTACGGGATAGAGCCCGCCAAGAAGTTTTAGGTGCATGCGGCGCAGGCCAACTGAGGTGGTGGCTGATTTATCAGCGGCCAAAAACCTCCCAATTACACGCAGTTCTCACTGCGTCTTTATAGTGCTGTCACTATAATATCATATTATTCGCTTGTCCCTTACTGTGCTACAAGGCTCCATGCGTATGTCCTACCAGTAATAGCCAGAAGAAATGTCTTTGGCTGCGCTGTGTATGACCGTAATCCAGCCCGACTTGCGTGTATGACAACATCTCAGTATTCTCTTGGTCCCAGTTAAATACATCATCTAGCCTTATTTTTTCAGTCTCTCTCGGACCCATTATATTGTGATTTCAGCTCTCATAATATTCTGTAACCCTAACACGATGACCTCAACGACTTCCCACCAGACCTTATTATCGGGTCCTGGCCCCTATATATCCTCTAATACTACCAATCTCGCTACCATCTCTGAAATAGCACAGGATTCGAACTCTCGAGGTTATTATCCTGTGCCACAACAAGATGCCTCAGCGAAATTCGGGCCTCCGATAAAACCTAGCCCTCAGACTTCAAAAAAGGTCACCACTTCGTCCCCCGAGGCATCAACTCGTGGCTCAAGCTGGACCTGGGAGTATGTTCTCTTAGCTCTGAGTACCGGTGCTGTTGTGTCTCTAATCACTGTCCTCGCTTACATTAACAACATCCGCCTGTCTGATTGGAAAGGCCCTGTCTCTCCAAATACAACAGTCTCTATTTTAGCAGCCATCACTCGAGCATCCCTTGGCTTCGTCATCAGTTCTTGTATAGGACAGGCCAAATGGAACTGGTTCAAAAAGCGACCCGACAGCCTGTTGACGTTTGATAGGTTTGATGATGCAAGCCGCGGACCGTGGGGCAGCTTTTGGCTGATCGTCTGGGTTAAGACATTGTAAGTGATTCAATTTCGGTTCTCATGAAGATAAACTTCTCAGCCAACCATATCATAGTCATTGGGTGGTTATCGGGTCAGCCGTCACCATAGTACTGCTAGCGTTTGAGCCATTCCTGCAAGCAATTATATCCTTTAGAGGCAGTATTGGATCGGCAAACACCGCCTACTCGGCGAAGATTAGCCGCAGCGTTTTCCTTGATGCTGGGACATATTTTAAGGATGGCACCACAGATCTTTATAACATTCTTACTTCTTCCAATCAGACAATAACCCTCGAAGGGTTCAAGGGTCGACCAGATCTCGGAATGGTTGCCGCTATAAACAACGGCTTCTATAATTCGTACTCTACTACGTCGAATCCAGTTGTTCTATTTACTTGCCCTACAGCGAATTGTACCTGGGCACCAACCACGACTCTGGCCGTCTGCAGCACATGCAACGATGTTACGAGTCATATAACGATCGAAACAATAGAAGGTGAGGATCTAGGGACAGTTACATATAGCGGCCTGTCTATGAACACAAACTGGACCAGTAAATCTTTGCCATATCTAAGCCTCACCAATCCTCAAAACTCCTATGGGGGTGGACCGAAACAAACAGCACAGTTCTCGTTGTCGGCTTGGCTAGCAGCCGCCAAATTAACGGATCCCAAGGCCACCATCTCATTCCATAACCTCAGTACCATAATTACAGCTATCGGAATTATCAAGGCTGCAGATGGCTACGCGAAGGGCGATCTAACTTGGGATGATACCCCTGTTACTGCTACGGAATGCGCCCTATACTTTTGCACTCAGGCCATGAATTCCTCTATCGTAGCAGGAAAACTCATCGAGGAGGGCATCGCATCATGGTCTGAGCGAGACTATTCCACATACGTCGGGAACAAGACGACGGTTTTCGATGAATGGAACAACTACTCACTCTATACCAACTCTCATGACATTGTTCGTAACGATCTTGTGTTACTTATACCACCGGAAGATGCTCAGCGGTTTAATCTACCGGAAAATGTCACAACTAAATTTAATTTATCGCAAAATACGATTGGAAGCACTGTTACCTGGGTAAATAATGACTTCTTCGCCGGAACGATGGCGTGGCCGTTAATAGGCCACATAGCCGTTGATGCACCACCAGTTATGCAAGCACTTTACCAAAGCACTAATCTCACAGCAACATTTGACAATGTTGCTGCCAGTCTCTCAAACTGGATGCGAAGCACTTCCGATACAACCCATTACGGTGTAGTACAGGATTGGGTTATACGAATAAATATTGAATGGCCCTACGTCATTGCCCCCCTTCTGGCCTTCTCTCTAGGTTTAATATTCTGCCTGCATTCTATCTCTGAAACTCGCAGGCTTGGTCTTCAACCTTGGAAGACGAGCATGGTCGCGACCCTTACCCATTCAGTAGATGCCGGAGCTCGGGCCCAACTCAGGCATGCTCATAGGAATGGGGATATCGATAAGACTGCGAAAGCCATGATTATATGCTTCGAAGATGCGGGAAGTGGGTTGGAGCTTAGAGCTAAGCAGGCTTAAAGTTCACCTTCTGCCTATATTACTTCAGATCAAATTGATAAGTATCACTATTAACCAGCTCGTCAACCAACAAATCTGGGGGTTCATTTATTAGAGTTTAGATTCCCGTCAGATGGACTGATAGGCTTGGGAACCCTTGCCGAGACGGGGTGTGGCATTCATCCTGGGACTTGTTGTGCTTAAAGCTTTGTCTTGCCTGTTTTTTAAGTTAGGTAGGGCCTGCCACTAATCTAGCTAAGTACACAGTCATGAGATAGGGGTTCGCAAAATTGAGGGAGTTAATAGAAGCTATATTAAAATGCACAGTATCCAGTAGGTCTAAAGCCTAACCCCTTTCTGGGTCTCATTGACAGATCCCCTTTATACATCGTGTATAGTAGCCGCCTTTAATCCGGCTGTCGGCACTATTATTATCTAAACCTTATCCAGTACACTAACCCTCCAGACGCCTTATTTAGAATCAACTCCAATGGGGGTAGATTCGTTAAAAATATCTCCTCAGCTTGTGGTCGTGTCAAGTTCAGACGAAGCATTGGACAAGGCTCTGGCGCCACCCCCCACGCATCTCAGCTAGCCAACTATAACCTGGCCTCAACAGTACGAGCAGAGTCGTCACCGTAGTGCTTTTCGTAGCGTACCCCCTTTTCTCAAAAGCTTTATCGGATGACGCAATGTACTACCTCGCCGTTCATTAACTCCATCGGTTGGAGATTTCTCTGACTGAGTTGATAAAAGACCTCCTGGATTATCCCCGAGCCTCCTTACCTTCATGGATTTGCCCTCTTCGCTTGACACTTCCGTGGATGTGATGATATCCTATATCGGAGACGCAGGGGACTGAGACGCCTCGGGCCAAGTGCTTTACATTATCCGATCAAGAAGAGGCTAGGAATGAAGCTCAATTACCGAGGGAATTCGAGAATTCATCGGGCGCTTTGCCGCACAGGAGCTGGTGTATATAAGAGTATATTGAATGGAGGCAGCTTTATCGCGGGGCGAGTAGAAGAGCGTCGACGGAGGCTGCATCACAGAGAATAAGGCCACAAGGTCACTTACCCTATAGACTAGTGGATATCGTTTGGTACCTAGGCAGGTGCTTGTTTCAGACACGCTCTATATATGGACGTGTTGGATTCTCATTTAACTGTAGGCCAACCACTTCCTGCGCTAGATGTCCATTACTGCGTTCTTTTGAAGGATAGTTCATCTCTAGCAGGGTTGCGAATTGAACCATCAAATGGATACGCGAATATTTAGCACAATTAATAGCCTTTGAAAGCTTTTCGCTGTCGAACTCTGCAATAAGGCGACTTTTTGTCTATGTTTAAAATTAATCTACGAAAAGGCGGACCTTTGTGTATCTACGTCTATCCTCTATCGTCCGCGAAGAGATAGTGCTCAATTACCCCTCATAATGAATATCATATTAGTTCCTCTCCCTTCCACCTTCGCCCGTCTAAACACGAACAGAACCTCGCTGACTATTAATTGTTATGTTCGCGATTTTCGGGCATTTAACTGTAACTCGTTGATGGTTGGACGGGTCAAGAGTCGATTGCTCCCTCCGTTACTGGGTGGGTAGGGTACCCAGATAAAAACGCCTATCCACTTCTACGTTTCTCATATCTACAACTCAGTTTTCCATTGACCCAACTTCACCCCACCTTCTGGCAGGATCGAGTGAGAGCACCATGGCTAGCGATAACCCTTTAGTATGGATTGACTGCGAAGTAAGCCATTCATGAATAACCGAGCAGGACCAGAAAATGTGACACTGACGTTCAATGCAGATGACTGGTCTAGACCCTGATCGCGAAGAAATTATTGAGATCTTCTGCATCATTACGACAGGTACACTGGAGGTTATCGATAAGAAAGGTTGGGGGACTGTGGTTCACCAGACAAAGGAGAGGATGGACATGATGGACGAATGGTGCACGCGAACGCACGCACAGTCCGGGCTGACCGCCTCTGTTATCGCCTCAAAGGTGACACCCGAGCAAGCGGCTGAGGAGCTGCTGGCCTACATCAAGAACTATGTACCAGAGAGGAAGACCGCTCTATTGGCAGGTAATAGCGTACATGCGGACCGCGCGTTCTTACGCAAGGAACCATACAAGAAGGTAGTTCAACATCTGCACCATAGGATCATGGATGTCAGCACTATTAAGGAGGCAGCACGTCGATGGTGTCCTCGGGATGTCCTCCGAAATGCGCCCAGGAAAGAGGGCCTCCATCAGGCGAAAGAGGACATTCTCGAGAGTATTGCTGAGGCCCGTTACTACAAGGAGGTTATCTTTGGCAATAAAGGCGATCAGCCTTAAGCCACTCCACCCAGCTAGGAAATTCCTGGCGACAGGTAAAATCGGATGGCGTATCAGTAAATAGTCAATTGGGGAGTGGTTGGGGAGCCTAACGGTCGTGCAGCCCCGATGGCGTTAATTACGACCCAGCATAGATTGAAATAATTGGTAATGGTGTCAGGTACCGCTCTACGGCGAAAGACGATTTACTTTTCTTCCTGCACAATTCCCGAGGAGAGAAAATCGGTGCCATGATACGGTATGATACGACAATGCGAATTTGGAGCTGGGCTGAACAATTATTGAAGGCTAAGAGGGCGAGGGCGTGGTAATTTAGTTGGCCTAGGATGTTCTAGATCAGGGGAGTGAATGACAGTACAGTAGAAGAGGGGCAGGAGAGGGGCAATATATAGAGCGTTAGAGCGTTGAAGATGGATGCATACACACTGTATATACAGCACGTATCACACCACAATTTACCGTGTGAATATTTGATTATGCGCAACGATAACCGTCCTAGTCCCATCACTTTCAGCATCCCCACTTCAGATTATGAGGTCACCTATAGTACGCACTATTGTGCTACCCAGGGAGGAGGCACTTACGCTAGGTTAGTTGACCTGGCAAGCTTGATTATTGCAACTAACCCCGCCATCACGTTCCCTGTCTTTACGTAGTGATGCATATCGCAAGCTGCCGTCACTCCCCTCCCCCCTTTTTTGACCATACAGTCCTTTTTCCCTATTTATCACGCAATATTTTTCCTCGGATTGTTTTCTAGTTCTTCAATTGCCATACTTGATTGATAATTTCATCATGAGCGTCAAGACAGTTGAATTTCAGTCCTTCACGGATCAAAAGCCTGGCACGTATGTCATTGTTTACTCAATCTACCCCACCACCACCACACCACCAAAAATACCGGAATGTCAACTCATCGACGCCCAATCCCCTCAGACACCATCACTCACGCATTCAGTTCGGCATACTCACTGACAGAATCGTAGTTCTGGTCTTCGCAAGAAGGTCAAGGTTTTCCAGCAGCCCCATTACAGTGAATCTTTTGTCACCAGCATTTTGCTATCTATTCCGGAAGGTGTCGAAGGTCCGTACAAACATCCTGAATAACCAACGCCTTTACTCGGCAACTACTTACTTGATGGGAATATAGGGTCGTTCTTGGTCATTGGAGGCGACGGTCGCTTCTGGAATCCTGAGGTTATTCAACTCATTGCCAAGATTGGTGCTGCCTATGGCGTCAAGAAGCTGCTGATCGGACAAAATGGCATCCTATCCACCCCAGCCGCCAGCCACGTCATTCGAAAGCGTCAAGCGACGGGCGGCATTCTCCTGACGGCCAGCCACAACCCCGGTGGTAAGCTCGGAGGGCCCCAAGCACAAGACTCATGCTAATTGACTATGATGCAGGGCCGACAGAGGATTTCGGTATCAAATATAATCTGTCTAACGGCGGTCCCGCACCCGAAAGCGTTACAAACAAGATTTACGACGCCTCCAAGACCCTGACGTCCTACAAGATTGCCGACCTCCCCGATATCGACATCTCCACTATCGGAACCAAGACTTATGGAAACCTCGAGGTTGAAATTATCGACAGCACCGCTGACTACATGCAAATGCTAAAGGATATCTTCGATTTCCCTTTGATCAAAAAGTTCTTCAACAACAACCCTAACTTCAAGGTCCTATTTGACGCTCTACACGGCGTCACCGGTCCTTACGGAAAGGCCATATTTGAGGAGGAACTAGGACTCAAGGACTCTACTCAGAACTGTATTCCCGCGCCTGATTTCAACGGTAGTCACCCGGATCCCAATCTGACGTATGCCCACTCCCTTGTTTCGGTTGTTGATAAGAACTCGATTCCTTTCGGCGCTGCCTCCGACGGCGATGGCGACCGAAACATGATCTATGGAGCTGGTGCCTTTGTTTCACCTGGAGACAGTTTAGCCATCATTGCCCACCATGCCAAACTCATTCCCTATTTCCAGAAGCAAGGTGTCTACGGTCTAGCCCGAAGCATGCCGACATCTGGTGCCGTCGATCTAGTCGCCAAGGCTCAGGGTCTAGACTGCTATGAGGTACCCACAGGATGGAAGTTCTTCTGTGCTCTGTTTGATGCCGACAAGCTGAGTATCTGTGGTGAGGAGAGCTTCGGTACCGGCAGTAACCATGTGCGCGAGAAGGATGGTCTCTGGGCTGTTGTTGCCTGGCTTAACATTATTGCTGGTCTTGGCGAGGCAAACCCCGGAGTCACCCCAAGCATTAAAGAAATCCAAAAAGAGTTCTGGAACACGTACGGACGGGTGTTCTTCACTCGCTACGACTACGAGAACGTGGATTCGGACGGAGCCAACAAGGTTGTCGGGACACTAAAAGACCTTGTCGCCAAGCCTGACTTCGTTGGCAGCAAGATTGGAGGTAAGATTCCCGGTCCCACAACAATAAAGGGGAAAAGAAAACACGAGAAGGTATTTCGGTTCTCCGTAACTATTTACTGATTTTTGCTTGTTAGAACGCACCGTCACCGAGGCCGGCAACTTCTCATACACCGACCTCGATGGATCGGTCGCCTCTAACCAAGGTCTTTATGCTCGCTTCTCCAGCGGCAGTCGAATTGTTGTCCGATTGTCCGGTACAGGTTCATCTGGGGCTACTATTCGACTGTACATTGAGCAATATAGTAAAGACCCTTCGACGTATGGACAGGATGCGCAGGTCTTCTTGAAAGATGAGATCAAGTTCGCAACTGACTTGTTGAAATTCAAGGAGTATGTTGGGCGCGATGAACCTGATGTCAAGACATAGAAGAGTAGAAGAAATTCATGTTTCTTTTCGTTTAAGGGCGCATTTAGTTGCTGTGCAAAATGATGATGAGCGTTTCATTCTTTCATAATCAAAAACCTGAGGCTGCCATAAACAGACTATTAATAGACACTTCCTACACACTCATTATTACATGCTGCGATTGAAGTCTCCGTATTATCGGCGAAATACTTGGGCAACCCAATCAAATTTGCCGTCGAACAGCGGGGTTTGACACCTCTACCCCGATTTAGAGATACAAGGTGAGCCGGAATCGAGGGAAAGTTAGAGTTAATGATCGTGTGCGCTTTCAAAGTAATCGCCTGACGAATTGTCAGACCAAAAGTCAGGCCCAGAGGACTTACATCGTACGATCGGATTTCATCATACGATTATCTTAGTTTATAAGACACCTTTCTCCCGAACCATACACCATCCAATAAAAACGGGATGTAAGGGAAGGCAACTGAACTCACCGAAGGCCCCCCAAATTCAATGCGATATTGCGGTCGCTCTTCGCTAATCTACTTCTCAATCGGGGTCGTGGCAGCGATCTCGTGCATGCTCTACTTCCGTGGCACGCTTACTAACCTCAACATCAAGACCGCTGCAGGATCATTGAACCACAACATTAAAATGACAAAACCCGTCATCACCGTGGGCTCGGGCCTCGCGGGGCTGTCGGCGGCGTACGAGGCGCTAAAGGTGGGGGCGAAAGTGCACATGCTCGACCGCGCGCCCAAGCCCGGCGGAAACAGCATCAAGGCCTCGTCGGGCATCAACGGCGCGGGCACGCGGTTTCAGAAGGAGAAGAACATCACGGCCGACGACAGCACTCTGTTCTTCGAGGACTCAGCGCGATCTGCGGGCGCGAGGCTGCTGTCGCGGACCGGCGGGCTGGGGGAGGCGGAGCGCAAGACGCTGATCGAAATCCTCGCCTTCCAGTCCGCGGACGCCGTGCACTGGCTTGCGGATGAGATCGGCGTCGACCTGACCACGGTCGCGCAGCTCGGCGGGCATTCTATCGCGCGCACGCACCGCGGTACCGTCGGCCCGCCGCCCGGCGCAGCGATCGTGAGCGCGTTACTGAAGAAACTCGTCGCGGATCCAGGCTTCACGCTCACGTCCTCCGCGAACGTCGAGGCGCTGACGGTGTCCGAGGACGGGAAAGTGAGCGGTGTGAAATACACGGCTAATGGAGAGACGCACGAAGTGCAGGGGCCCGTAGTGTTCGCGGCGGGCGGGTTCGCGGGCGACGCGCACGGGTTACTCGCGGAGCACAGGCCCGATCTAGCGGGGATGCCATCGACGAATGAGGCGCGACCGGCCTCGCACCACCTGCTCGGCGCCGTCGGCGCGGAGTTCATCGATATGGATAGCGTGCAGATCCACCCGACGGGGTTCGTGGACCCGAAGGACCCGACCGCGGCGTACAAGTTCCTCGCAGCCGAGGCACTGCGTGGCGAAGGCGGGATCCTGCTCTCCGCCGCGGGCCGCAGGTTCGTCAACGAGATGGAGCGCCGGGATGTCGCCAGCGACGCCATCATGGCGCTGCCGCGCAACGAGGAATGGGGCGCGCAGGGTGTGAGGCAGTGGGATGTCACGCTGCTCCTCGACCCGGGCGCCAGTGAAGCCGCGGGGTCGCATCTGGGCTTTTATCTCTTCAAGGGTCTCATGCAGAAGAAGAAAGTAAAAGACCTCCCGCCTGCCGTCATCGAGGCCGTGGATAGATACGCGGCGGCCGTCGCGGCTGGTGTTGACAACGAGTTTGGAAGGAAGACTTTCGGTCATTGGAGGTTGCCGCCCGGCGACGCGAATCGCGAGGAGGAAGTCGCTGTCGGCACCGTGACTCCTGTGACGCATTTCACGATGGGCGGGGTCGCCTTTAATGCGCAGGCGCAAGTCCTCGGGCGGAAGGGGGACAGCTTGGCGCCGATTGAAGGCGTCTGGGCCGCCGGTGAGATCACCGGTGGTATACACGGTGATAACCGCCTGGGAGGTTCTTCGCTGTTGGAATGTGCCATATTCGGCAGGATTGCTGGTGTCGAGGCCGCAAAGAGCCTTTTGGGTGTTTGAAAATTCAAGCGAATATTATCTTCGATTAAAGCTTAAAAATAGTTGGAGATTGTATGTTGGATATGTGTTTATGATTATGAGGGGACATGCTTTACTGTTTGTTATATGAGAGTAGTCTGGGACCGGATATCTAAATCTTGTCAATGTTGAGAGACTTAACAATACGCTTAACAGACTCGCCCTTGGTACATACCTGATGTAGTTATCAAATACTGCTAAAAGCACATCAGACAGCCAAGCGCCCTATTCTTATCGCGTTGAATGGTCTCGCGCGATAGAATGATACTAGTTAGGTTAATATGATGTATTGTGATGAGAGTATATGAAAGACGGTGGGCTCGCTAACACAGCTTATATGGTAAGTGGGCCGGTTCCTGCCTTGTTGCCTGACAAGGGCCTGCAACGTAACGTGATGTGCTCTGAACAGTCGACAGTGAAATTCCAGAGATAAATGACCGGCGTCATTGATGTAGTCCAGATTCGAAAACCACTAGTTTATGAATGATTGCTTTGCCGAAAGCGTCCTTCTTGCACGCTACCCGTTGACCTATTCTACGATAATAAACTTGGAGACGGGTTATGGCAACATCGCTCAAGAATCAGTCATCCGGATTCTCTGTTTCCGATAGAACATTATTCGTAGTTTCTAGCATTTTAGGAATAGTATTTCTTCACCGCCACAAAACGTGTTCATCAGCACTTTCATAGACATCCACATATCTTCTGATACGGCAACAACACCCGAGAAGACAACTTAAAACACGATTGCGCCCAATGGCCGAATCGAATGCTAAATCATAATTTTCTGTAGTGATAGTAATATAAGCATAGTGGGAACATCAACGTTTATTCTTGTTCTTTGAGCTTGGGAGAGCAAAGCTTATAGAGTGGATAGGGGCAATAAGACAAGGGGTGCAAAGAGCTGGTACAAGACTGCAAGCACCTCTAAGATCGAGAAATACTCAAGGAAATGGAGCTCATCTTTTCCATTAACCTCTGACCTATGGCTTGTGAGCCAGACAGACCAAGTACCTAAGTACCTTGGTACCCTTTATACACGTGATGACCTTGGTTGCCGCGCAACTACCCCTCTACCCCCGAGCAAACAACCACCCGGGTACCTATGTACCATTTGTACTTCCATCCCAGACCTTATAATTCAAAACAGCGCGTGTAGCTGGTACAAGTACCAGATGGCCTGGTGGTAGAGTTCGTCCTCTACGACCACCAGTGTCAGGGTTCAGATACGGCACCAGCTAGACTTTTCAGATTACTCGTAGGGGGGGGGTTTCAACCCGGGGAAGCCCCCCCCCTACGAGTAATCTGCAAAGTCGCCTGTGGCGAACAGTGCTGGATACGACCGCAAAGAAATACCCACCCAAATGCGAAAGCAGGGCGCGTTGTAGCTTAGGAACTTGGGCGATACCTAAGGCAAGGCGAATAAGATCTTTTTTTCCCCTATTTCTTTTTGTCGATATGCCTCCATTTCTCCAACCTAGCTTTATCTGTGTATAAGATTGTGACAATCAAACCATGTGCTAGAAGCACCAATCTCTTTGTTAAGATAACTAGATATAGATACTCACCTATAGAGGCATCGATCTAAATCTTGTGACCATCTTGAATGCCCCGGATGTTTTGCTGAATATTTATGGTTACCACGCAATAAGCCCAACAAAGCACTTTTGTTGACCGCCGTTGATATTTGCGCGTATAGCAGGCGAGGATGTAAGACTCAATAAATCTACAGCCAATTCTAGTAATGGCATTTCATTTGCCTTTAATGTACCGCCACGGGGAATCCCTTGCGATAGTAGAGGGTTGGGTATAGCGAGAACAATTTAAGCAAGGCTTAAACAATGGGATCAACGAGAAGATGGGGGTTGGCTATTAACCACCACCCGCTCCCGAAGACCATGATCGGCGAACCCGCTAGGCAGCTGTTCAGTCTCTAACTCCATGTTAAGAGCCTGCAAGTCCTTCGGGGCCATGCTGCGTCGGCTTGACTTAACGAGAGCACGTCAGAGCCACAACACAAGGAACTAGACGAGGCCGGACTGCGCCGAACAGAGCCCGAAAGTAGAGATCAATCGACACGGGCGGCCACGTCGAGTACGTTTTGAGCTACTCAATTTTACTTTACCGTACGATAACCTAACAGTAGTGTGATTAGTATATCAGACGACTATAGGCGAGTCGAAGGGCGTACATAGTGATGAACAAAAAGAATACAAAAAAAATAAAAATATAGAAGTAGNAAAAAGAACCCAACTCTTCGATCATACCGAATGTAGCATTATCTATCAATATAACCTCGCAGCAACTATAAGCTAATAGCTAACTAGTTACTCAGCCTATTGCAGCTAGAGCTCTCGATCAGCCATCTTGTCTCGGGAAAGGCGACGTAGCCAAGATAGACATTCATCTTCATCAACGAAGACAAAGCCGTTAGCGTTTCGATACCCGAAATGGCAGGTAGAAAACCATGTGGCGCCGACGGGCGATCTTGGCGAAAAAGGCAAGTCCCACGAAATTACGGTTACATCACTCAGCCAATCTCCCTTATCTATCAGTAACTTCTTTTACTCCAGAGTAATTGTGCACTACTAATGCACACTACACTACTACTCTACTTACTGTAGGTAGATAGCAGGGACATACGATAGCCATGGCTGGTGCACAGTGGGCTAGTTGGGGAGACAGATGACTCCATACGGACCTAAGCACCTAGTTCTGGTGGCTAACCACAGTGCGGGAAAATGTAGCGTTTACTGTCGGTACCTCCACCTGTTGTAGAACTACTCCATCATGTGATAAGTATTCAAGTGAGTTTACACTACTAGAGGTACACATCTAGTGCGATGTAGTTACGAGAATGACGGGGAACCCTAGGGACCCGACAGGGGCCACGCGGACATACATATGAATAAGTAGACTGATGCGCCCAGATCTTCATCGCACCATGTTTGACGTTCGTCCGACGGTCATCGCCTCCCAACAGTATGGTTTGCTTCAATGGGGCCCGATGGGCGCCGCTCGTCGTCGCCAGCGTGCTTCCATGGGCTACCCAGGCCCTTGATAACCTAAGCGTACAGATTTCTGTAGCCGACAACATACTCAAGGGCAATATTGACGGTCGCGTGGTACTTATGTTTGCCCCGAATGGCACCGATCCTCTTGATGACACAGACGTTACGTCGACACCGAACAAGATGTTCGGCAAAAACGTCTTCAGCTTCGGGGCTAAGGACATTATCACACTGTCCGGTGGAAGCCCCAATGATACCGCAACAGGCATTTCTGGTTTCCCACTTGACAGCATTGGTAGGTGGTTTCCGGCGTTTATTTCACCCATCTAAGTTGAATTGGAATTATAGAGCTGAGACATACCCCAACATCGTGTTTTCATGTACTTGATTTTTCATGCCTGTCAAATACTAATTCTCATTCTCACTAGACGATATCCCAGTTGGCGCATATCGGGTCCAGGCCTTTTTAAACCCGTACGACAAAGCCAAGCGGAATGATGGTTCTGAGGTGTACCTAAAATTCCCATGTGGCGACGGCGCCCCTAATGTCGACGGTGTTGGAAGCCTTACCACGCCAGCAGTTGATCTAGAGGTGCACGGCGGCCCACAGACAATCAAACTCACCTTTGATAGCGTAGCCCCTGCCCTGGAGTTCTCAGGAAAGGAGATCGGAGGATGTTCGCAAGGCAATTACGCCGACACGGCACTATTAAAGTACGTCAAGATCAAGAGTAAGAAGCTAAGCCAATTCTGGGGCCGTGATATGTACGTCGGTGCAAATATTCTGCTGCCTGCCGGATACGACGCCACAGATAAGCAGACCCGGTATCCCGTCCTCTATAACCAGAACCATTGGACGGGTGGTGCAGGTGCTTACGGTTATTCCACCAACACGGCCTTTGCGGCAGCATGGAATAAGGGTGTTATTCCTGGTACAAATGGTACCAGTGATAGGCCGGCGCCCAAGTTAATCATCGTTGCCTTCCGCCACGAAGCCCCATATTACGACGATTCCTATGGTGTCAACACAGCCAATCTAGGTCCCTGGGGTGACGCTATCAACGACGAACTGATCCCGTACATTGACGATAACTTCAACACCATCGCTCAACCGTACGCCCGAATCCAGGATGGCGGTTCAACAGGTGGCTGGATATCCATTGCCAGCCTGATCTTCCGACCGGATCTCTTCGGCGCCTGCTTCTCGTCTTACCCGGACTCATTGGATTTCCACAAGCATCAAGCCATCCCACTATATAGCAACAAGAACGCCTACCAGTTTGACAATGGCTCCCAGATCGGTTCAATCCGTGTGTTTAATAATGACGCAGAGGTCGTCTTGGCGACTACTAGGCAGGAGAATCACTGGGAGCTTGTCTTCGGGACCTCTTCGCGTTCTTCGTTGCAGTGGGATGTTTGGAACGCCGTGTTCGGCATCCAGGGGCTTAATGGTTACCCCCTAGAGCCTTGGGACAAGGTGACCGGTGAGATCTACCCCGAGGCTGTAGAATTCTGGAAAGAAATGGATCTCTCAAACTACGTTGCTAGCAATTGGGATAACACGAAGAATCTTGGGGAGGCTCTACGCGGGCGTATCTATGTCTATGTTGGCACCCACGACAACTACTACCTCAACGGGGGTGTAGCCGAGTTCGAGAAGAATGTCAATGGCCTCGGCGGTCCCAATTGGGCCAACGTCACAATAACTCCTGGTCAGACGCACGGCGGAAACTACCAACGTCGTCAAACATGGGACTACCTTGAGCTCGTATCCAACTGGGTCCAGGATCATAGCCCTAAGGGCAAGACACCCTTGTCTAATAAGTTCACTAGGACCTCGAGCCGTGGAAACAAGTTCGAGGATGTCATACGGATTGGCGGACACGGGGCCGCATTGAAGCGCCAGCAAAACCCCGCCCTTTCATACAAGGAGAACGCTAAGTGCGGTTCCATCATTAAGGCAACTGCCGGACGATGGGACCCAGGCGTCGTTCTACAAGCGCAGTGGGTTGTTAACGGACGCCCAAGCGGTGCGTCGTTTGCGGTGAAGCAGGGAGAGTCGGTTAGATACACTTCAACCACGAAGGGCAAGAGGTTTGATTTGAAGTTGCGTGTCACAGGCACGAAAAGGAACTATAAGGACGAGACAAGGGAGAGCAATAGCGTCCTAGTGGGAAAAAGATGAGCTGCCACGAGACCGAAAGCGAGCTAGCTTTGTAGTATCATTAGTTTTAATAATTTAATGTATTTTCAGCCCCTTCTTGTGGAACAAGGATAACAGAGATGTACTTGACCATATCAAACTGTGGCATTGTAATACCGAACTTCTTCATCTTGCCGCAGATCCCGCACTTGAGCGCACCTTTAAGACCAAGCGAGGAATAGTTCCATTTTTGTGTACTGTCTATTCGAGTAGTGGTGTGGTGGAATCACCGTCGGATAGGACGACCCTATACTCAAGAGTCAAGTCATAAGCGGGCATGTCGTTATGCGTTCTATGATTATGAGTCAGCTGACTTATACACAAGATGGAATGTTCTAAGAAGCTGAAGGTGTATCGCTTCGTCATATTCATCGAGCATCAGTTTCAGAAAATGCACGACTGCTTATTATTCTTCGTGCGTATCCTAAACTAGGATCGTGAGTATCTAAAGTCAGCAGATGCGATGAAACATAAAGCCTCTTTTACCTACGTGTTTCATTTTCGCCCTACAGATTGCTTATCTCAACACCATGAATATTATATATTATTGGATATATTCTATTGCTACCGTGAGCCTGCGACTCGCCCTCTTCTATTATCTATCATGCGAGTATAGCATCCATATGCACATTGACCAATCAAGCCTGATATTTATTCATAAATGACGTAACAGATGCGGATAGCTATTTGTGGTAATGCCAGTGGCCGCGTTCTCTCGATCTCACCGGCCGGCTATACAACTTGGGTAACCACCCTAGTGACGAAGTCGACAGACCATCACTTATTCAGAAATATGGGATTTGAACCTATAGGTCATACCCAATAACTATGAGCTAACGCTCCACACCTCCCGAACAGCGTGCTCTTCACCTGAGGTGCTAAATACGATATATCCCTCAAGCCACGTGAGGACCTGGAGAACCCCATGTCTAGCCTGGGGAAACGATTCCATATCTACAAGGATTGTTCGCACTACTCTACTGTAGTGTAAGTAGCTGCTCCTACAGGCATAAGCGAACCGTCTACTACGTACTAGTAGTGTAAATCGCTGCATGTAGGAAATAGGAATCGGCTTGGCTGAGGAAAATGATACGATACGAGCTTGGGTGTAACCGATGGCGATAATAAGGGTCAAGATGGCGTCCTTAGCCTACACAACGAGTGTTTTCGGGGAGAACATGAACCAAACGGGTGTTTTGTAGTTCATTCTACGCTGGCGCCATATCACCAAGCACATGCTAAACGATATGGATGCGGCCGACTCTGCATCTTTCATCGCCT
The DNA here is from genome assembly GCA_011057905.1 of Xylaria multiplex. Lineage (NCBI taxonomy): Eukaryota > Fungi > Ascomycota > Sordariomycetes > Xylariales > Xylariaceae > Xylaria > Xylaria multiplex. The sequence goes on along the minus strand of WUBL01000002.1, from coordinate 802,925 downwards.
TGAAAACGAGTAGTGTGTAGTGCAGACAGAGACGTGTAGTGTAATCCAGTGGCAGGGTACCGGGATACCGGACGTCCGACTTGCCNGGGGGGCGACCAACAATGATGACTAGTGTAGCTTGGCGGGTTCTTTAAATAGGTAGATATAACAAACATTGTTGTTGTAACGAGCAGCAGTGGACAGAAGATACCATACCGTAGTAGATACACAGACCTCATTAGATTATCAAAGGATGATTAAAGTGCACTTTCGAGATTGTGCATCTGATATGCTATCTACATAATAGGTAATGCGTCTGGGGTGATGGGAGAGCCTGCTTCATGCGAGAACTAAGCCTTATCACATTTCCCTGCCCAGAGTTAATCGCCAAGCCTATAGCCCCTCCATGCCATGGGTCTTCCTACACTGCCAATATCGACTATTGCATTGAGTCCCTGTTGTCAGCGTCAAAAACATGGGTCCATCAACGAGGATGAGATGGTGAGAAAACGTCAATCGCATGGCAAGTGTCGATGGGGAAGGGTGATACCACCGGTAGCGGATGAATAAGCGTGCCATAGGACTCTGTTATTTTTGCTTTGTTCACTCAGCGAATATCAGCGAATACATATAAAACTTAATGCTATAGGCGCCGCAGACGAGATCAACGCGAGGGGCACACGTTGCTCGAGAGGTCTGGACGGGTCCTCTCTACGTAATATACTATCTTAAGTCCTACCCAGCGCCGTGGGTTTTGCGACTAACAAGAAGCCCTGTCGTGACTCGTGGTGTATGTGGCGGATGATGACGGAGGGCTGTCGTGGTTGTTCAACCGATGTGGTACCTGTGGGAGTCCTCTTTCGACGCGGCAGGCTTGACGGATGGTCTATATATTAATACTTGATCACTTATTATTGCAAGCTACCTACCCTCCCAAGTTCCCTCGCACCCGATCAGCCATGACTGCCCGAGTGACCTAACCATTGTATTCCATTTTCTGCCGGCCTTCGGCAACGAGCGGCACCATAGATGATTTGCCAGGCGCAAATCTGCCCCCAATAATTGTCTGGTACCCCCTGGTTACCTGTTAGTGGCACAGCGCCAGGGGTATGTGGTGTGCGCTGCCAACTGTTGGTAGCTTACCTATCCACGAGAGCCGCGCCCGACGAGACGAAATCGAACCACTGCGTTTGATCTTCCCTTTTCGCTTCTTCACATATTCAACCACGATCGCATCTCTCGTTCAAACCCAAATCCGAGTTCGCGCCGCTCGCCGCGACATCCTTTCACCATGGTGCTCCGAAAGAAAGAGGTTTATACCATCATCACGCCCATTCCCGGCTTTATACCCCGGCAATTGGCCATCGACATCCTCCACAGCCATGGTGAGGTCATAACCCTCAACCCCCTCGTACTCGGTCACAAGCAAATCCAAGCACCCCGCGATGCCGCAACCGACGAGTATTTTTCCACCTGGTACGAGATCACTGAGCGCGTTCAGTTTGTGCCGGGCATGGGCAGGTTTGGGTCCGGCAAGATCTCGTTTAATGCCTGCTTCCACGATCTCCCCTGGGGTCTCCAGACTCATGTCTATGCGCCTCTCAATATTGACATGCGCAACAAATATCGCATCGGCGGGAACCAACCCGGCGTCGAGCCTCCAGAGCCCGCCGAGATCGGCCTTGCTGAGCTGGGAGTTCCGAGGGACGGCTTGTATTTGAGGGAAGACATCGAAATCCGATGCAATATCGCCATGGTAGGGACGGTGAAGGCCCAAATGAAGACAGCTAGCAAAGAGATGGTGGATCGTATCATTAAGAAGGCCGAGTTATTGGATGCCGGTATATTGCAAGCTATGATTGAGGACGGGAGAATGAGGACATACAAAGCTCAGAACAGCAGAACATACACAGGTGGACTAGAGGAGTCAAGATCACCACAGCTATCGCCATCACTCCCTTACGGCCAAGGATCGCCGACGTCTCCCACCATACCATATCAAGTCCCGCGACCTGTGTCTACCCAATATCGACCTCACAGTCGTCCCGGCACTTCTGGCTCATCGACCTATTCCACTCAGTGGCAGACGCAACAGCAAATGATGATGGACGAGAACAAGTCAGCTCACCTGCATGCAGAGCTACCCCACAGCCAGCCCATGGCTCCGCTAGGCCAGAGTTTCCCAATGGAGCTGCCAGGCGACTTCTATTATCCTAAGCCTTCGCCGCAACCGTCTCCAACGAACCAGGCCTTGGGGCGCAACTCACCTAACCCAGCTGTTTCTTACTCCCCCGACCCAACCGGCCAGCGGTGGTCGCACCAACCAAGCCAATCGATGAAGGCCTCACGACCAGCTTCTTACGCCTCCGACCCTGGTATCATGAACCGTGCATCCCCGGGGCCTGACAACAGAGTTTACGCAGCCGAGCTGGCGACGCACCGCGAAACGCCCGAAGAGCACAGCACAGACAAGCTCCGGGCTGGGGGTAATGGCGGGTACCGCGCATTCAGCTATAACTACAACCCAGCAGATTACGCCAGAGCACGCCGCTAGAGCGTGGGTTTAGAGGAGGACAATGTACGATGAACGGCTGTATAGTAGTAACGTAACGACACGGGAAGTGATGACGCGGTCTGAGTGCGGGGTTCTCTTATTTCGGAAGCGGGAGTTTCTAAGCATGTGCAAGCATGTGCAAGCTGCGGTACTCAGCGGCGCAGTTGGCGTTTGCGAGTTATGATGATACCTTACGGCGGGCGGCCGGGTGNAAAAAAAGCAATACCCAGGCTACTTCAATTCGAGACTCATTTGTTTTATCTATGGCACCTGGCGGTGCATTTCCCTGTTGGTGGACAACCATAGAGGTCTTTTGTTTGTCCCATGGCGATTACGGAAAGTGTGTACTTAGTTACCACGATCTAGTTCTTAGAGAACTGAGAACTGTTAGACTAACTACCAACATCGGCCTGTTTTAAATGCCTTGTTGTGATATTGGTGATACGATGCGTATACCCGCATACCAACCATGCCACTATTTACCTAAGGCAACGAGAAAACGGCACAACATATCTCAAGATAACGATGCCATTCATTCCGAAATGTTGAAAAATGCGGTTTATACCGATGGAGTCGTAAATATGAAAACGATATTCGATGATGCACTAAACTAATTAATTTTCTAACCACTACATTAAACCATCACCAGATCAATCGGCGCGCTTCACACAAAACGGGTTCGGCGTGAAGATGCCGTACGGGTCGGCCGTTTTCCGAATTTGCCGCAGCTTGTCATACTTAGCTTGATCCTCATAGTAACACCTCCAGACAGAATCGAGGTTCCAGTCTCCCCAAGAACCCCAAAGCACGCGGCGGTCCTGCTTGGAGAAGATGCCGTTAGGACCAAGCGACTCCTCGTCATTTACTTTCTGCCAGTCTTCGGCGCGGGTCTTCGTCTCCGGATTACTAGGGCGCTCAGTTAGTCGGGGCTCTTTCGTTGAAACGGCCAAGCTTTCTTGGGGGGAGCGCCCAGTGCGCCCAAGACGTGTGAGCATTGGCTTGACGCCAATGCCCCCTAGATACTGGGCGCAAAGGGGTAGATGGCAAGTATCACTTACTGGAAACAGTCCATCGTGCAACACATGCTAGTGTCTCGCCAGCTGTACGCCGTGCCGTTACCTGCATTACGTGTGAACATGGAGTTTTTGCCGCCATAACATTGGAGCTGCGCCGAGAGCCAGCAGCGGTTATGCTCGGGCTTAACGATCGCATCGATGCGATTGACGACCCAGTCGGCCCAACCGTCCTTACCAAGCGTGCGCGAGTTGGTAGTGTAGGTGCGCTTGACGTACGGCTTCTCGAACTCTCGTACATTGCGGAAGATCCAGTCGCCGGTCAGCTGCGACATTGGCTTCTCTTCCACGTCGTTCTTCCCCAGGATCCAATCGGACCCCTCTTTGATCCGGTCGAACCACGACATGTCGCATACGTCGCCGCTTTCGAACGGGACCCACTGTGCGTACACGACGATTGTTCGTGGCCACAGTATGACGCCGTTGTCGCCATAAAGTTCAGGGTGCTTACGTGCCATCACCTCATCCAGTCCAGGCCATAGGTCGAGAAGGGGAAACGCTGAACTAAGAACGCTGATGCAGAGATCGTAGTTTCTAGGGAAGTCGTCGTTGTCAGACATCTCGACGAGAATATCTACTAGACGCTTCAATGTCTTGGGATCGTAGAAGTACAATGCCTTCATCCCTCTTGAACCATTGTAGTCCTCATCTTGGTGCACTTGGATTGTGAAGTGAGTCAGTACACCGAAGTTTCCAGGGCTACCGCCTAAGAATGCCCAGAACAGATCAGGGTCGGAGGCCTTGGTGATCTCCTTAGCGTTTCCATCAGCATCAATAATCTCGAGGGACAAGACATGGTCCCCAAAGAGCCCGAAGCTGCGGCCTAATTGCCCCCAGCCTATACAAATGTATTAGATCAATACTCTAGGGAGCCTGGGGCAGTTGACAAATGAAAATGGCGATTAGCTGTACTCACCTCCAGTCTGAACGTGTCCGCCGAGACTAGAAAGATGACGTGTCAGTTTTTCTCTAAGTCAAGTATTTCTATGTTTCAGAGCTCATGGATTCTGGCCAGCCCGGGACAATCTAGCCCTCGCTGTTTATCGGATCAAGGAAGTAGCTGCCGGTCTAACTTACTGTACTTCGGTACATTGCCCATGAGGAACAAAGACCTTGTTCTCTGTGACCCAGGCGTTGAACTCGCCGAGACTCCAGCTTACACTCGTTCGAGCATAAGCCTTGCCGTCTTTGCGGAAGATGGCACGATCATTGGGACCCTTGAAACTATCCTCCAGATCGAGCTGAATATTGGGCGCGCTCGTCGAGGAGGCTCCGCTGTACTGGTGACCACCAGTCTTGATAGCAACAGCTACGCCTTTCTCTTTGGCATATTTGAGCGTGAGCGCGATGTCTTCCTTCGTTTTCGGCCTCACGATGAGCCCAGGGTTCAGATCGCGCTCAACTCCATATGTCGAAGTCGCATATTGGTATTTGTTAAGATCGAAAGCATCAGTGCCCGGGAGAAACTGTGCTCCTGTGACCCCAGCGATCGTGGCCATTGGCGAGGATTTTGTTGTAGATTTAGTGGCAACGATGCCAAAGGCTCGTCGTAATGTCGAAAAGATGCTGCCCATGTTGACCGAGACTAGGCTTGACAATTCCCTGTATCACTATTGAGTTGTCATACTCGTTATATACCCCTCTCAATACCCCGTATTCATATCTCAGTGTCACTCGGGACGCCAGCCTTACGTTGCGGGCTAGCCGGTTGTCCATCAGCTTAGCTTACGTTGGTGCATCAGTAATTTTATGGTGCCACTGTGTCATCTGAAGCTGACCGTTTCTTTTGACATTATACATGCCAGTCATATCTCTTATTCGCTCCCAGAGGGCGCCTCATGCCTCAGCTCTATACCTTGCGCATTACGCATCCGAACGGCTCCGTATATGACTGGCTCAAAGTGGGATGATTGGCATGTAGGGGCAGTTCACACCGCAGATTAATTTGGTTGCAACCATGTTGATCTAAGAGCTCAATGTCCCCAGATGCCGAGAAAAGACGTCGGTGCCCCCAAACCTCGTGACACCTTAGAGCTGACGTAGGATTGCTAAGAGGCGGTGGGCACGGATAGAATGCCACCACAAAAACGCGTTCAGCCAAAGGCTTCGATAAGGTGAAGGCTAGTCTCAGCCCCAAATGCGAGTACCTTGAAGGCGGCGAGCTTAAATCCCGTCACTAATACCGTATTATGGGCAATCAATGAAGTTAGTGGATGATCACAAGCTCTGCTCTCCACCCGATTCTTATAACATGCCATCACCAAACGACGGGCTAATACGGGGGATGGGGGATACTTTGTGACGTAAGTACAAGTCCTACAATACAACAGTATAGGATGAAAATTTTCACCTGCCGTGTCCAGAGAATAGGCGTCGCCTGGTGATGAGTAGATGTCACTCTGATCTTCGCCGGGGTTATATTTATTGAGTACATGGCGCCTGTCAAAGTAATATTTCATTATTAAATCGAGGGTGGCGTCGACTCGAGGTTTCGTCGACCTATAGGTTGGGTAGCACCGTAGACAACGTCACATCTCGTTTCGACGGTGTCACGGCGCCTATAATTCCTCTAGAGAGTACCGACACCATGTCTCAGCGTAACTCCGAAAACGGTTATATACAGCAGTCATGCAAGAAATCGTAACCTTAGCACTCTACTGAGGGAGATATAGTACTCAAAGTCCGTCTACTCCGTGGGGTTGCAACCAATTCCCACGCGATCGAAGCCTAACACTAGGTACTCACAGGATGTTCATCGGTCGCACCGTGACCGAGACCTAGACCACCGGCAATCATAGAGGACTTTCACGCCGGGCGGTCGGTTAAGGCGCTTAGACAAATGCTACTGCTACATTACGAAGTCAGTCAGCCCAGAGGTTTGTCAAGATGTAACCCAGCGCAACCTCCTCCTCAGGGGTTCGAAACGCAGTGCGCACAGAGAGGCCCCGCACACGCCTGAATTGGTGCGTGCAATTAAGCTCTAACTACGCCACAAGCCACTGTAACATTGTTTCCGCCCGTCGACACCGATTGGAGTGATTGAAGTGCGCTCAGGAGCCGGAATCATTTCAAACAGAGATAGTCCTAGCCCCTGCGTGGTTCTCGCTGTTGTTTGTCCTTCTCAATTATCGTGATTCGTGGGTATGTATATGCCTAGGAATTCTGTGAACTAGACGAGAGATGGGAACAACACTTCTTGAATTACTAAGTATGTAAGGCAGCACGCAGAGGCTGTGTATTCCACCCCCCCCACTAGCACCTGCTAGTGTACGCCCCCTATAAGTTGTACCTAAGGTGATCCCCTAAGCCATCAATTCCACCACTATAGAGTTCAACAACCGAATTTTCTACGATGGGTTTGTGATGAACAAATCGTGATGATGGATGTCAATAGAACCAGTCAATTATAACGTCAGTTTTCTTTACCAATATATTACGGGCTAGTATCACAAGCAATTTGCGCTAGGAGTTTATTTGGTACGAAGGCGCATTCATCCCATACTCCTTGATTCCTGGTTTCTATCTGGTAAACCCCATGGGTCGGTCGATTGTATCCCTATATGGCATTCTCTAAATTAATACTAACGCCTCGGTGCACAATGGGGAAAACACGGTGCCAATTCATAGATAATAGATAAACAAAATCGCAATTCGTCGTGTACTCCGGGCGCTGGGTCTGAAACCGATCACATCAACGCCAGGCTGGCATCAAAGTCGTCGCTCTCCGCAACGTCTATAGGTTGTCTGTCTATTCGCAATTAACAGACCCTGTCACCTGAAAGTAACAGAAGTAAGAGCATGCGATATGGGAAGAGAGTCTGCCCTTAGATGGGTTGAGTGTTTCCCCTAATTGGCAAGCGAGCGTTACGGGAGATAAGCACTTACAGTAGTCCATCCAAACGTGGCGTTTGGCTCTGCACATAGGCACTGAGCCTATGCTGTGCCGAAGAAGTCTACTTCGTAAGCACGCGTCCGCGCCCAAGAAGTCTCAAGAAAGTGTCTGATGCCGAGAAAACCTTGCTATAGGCCCTGGGGGCTAACTTCGTGGGCCGCATCATAGATATAGTATGGCACTGCTTTGGGGGTAAACCGAGACAGCACCTGTCGTATAGAGCCGACTAATCGGTGAGATAGTTACGTCAGCCCCGTTTTTCGTCGCGTAAGATATCAGCAAAGGAGACCCGACAACGTTATCAGGCAGTAGCGGCTATACCCGACTACGTGGACCGAGGGTTATGTCTGGATAGACTTGCTTGTATGGACTTTCTAGCTGGAGGGCACGGTTTACTAGAATCCAAAGATGTCCGAGGAGGGCATCTTGTTGAGAGACTGTTTAGCTCTGTAAACACTCAGCAGGGATTCTGTGACAAGGATAATGTGCTTGGAACTAGGGGTTCATATTCATAATAATCTACTATGGCTTCTGAGGTGTCCATGAAGGAGAGTTCCTTCCTCGAGAAGTCTAGGAAAGTGCCTTCTATTTATACATGAATATTCCCTCTCGTTAGGCAGCCATGCTGCCTTCCTTCTTGTTGGCAGTTGCCTAAAATGTCTTAACTGTTGGTCCTTCTTGCAGGAGATATGCTCTCGTGACTTCCTCAGTCAACCAATAGACTATAAGGTCTGCGCCAAGGCCTGTAAGGCCTTCTGATTGGTTGAAGGGGTGGAGACTAGGAGTCTTCCGTGTGACAGATTCCACCGCAGCAACTTTCATCCTTTCCGGCCTTACTCAAGTTTATTTACACATGGTCTACAGCGGCGCCTTGATCCCAAGTAGTCCCAAGAGGATTCGTTAGGGGACTGAGCTTGGCCTGTGCTATTCCTTCTGGAGGAGGCTTTGTCGCCCCGAAGAGACCGTAGCCCAAGGCAAATATCTTAGGGCATGCGTCGCCCACCAGTCGAAGCAGTGCATTAGTAGGGTACGTGCTCGTAAGGTCCTTTCATCATCAGGTTTAATAGCCTGGGGATCAAGATGAGCTTGTGCATCCAGCAATGCAGAATCAAACAACGCTTCCGGTACAGGGTCCTTCTCCACTACCATTCCGCCATGGTCGGCTTGAAATGCCCATCACGATCGCTCCACTGCCCAGTAGTTAAAAATTGGAGCAAGCACATCGTCGCATCGGAAAGACAATGGGTTGTATTGAGGCTTACGGCGAAACCATCGCACTACAATTAGTGAGCGACACTACTCAGATGTCAAGCGCCAAACAGACCCAGACGGAGACGGATGCGTGGAAGAGACACTAAAGGTTTAGGAAATACTCCCTTTGAAAGAACTGAACTAGGCGGCAGTCGCCGGGAGGCCCATAGGCTCGTGGCGATTTGAGAATGCAAGCTTAGTGCTTGGGAGAATGCCACTTTGGCGAAGGCCTGAAGCATCCCATACCCTTTTTGACGGGGAGCGCTCTAACATGCTAGGGACGACCGTGTTGAGGTCTCTCCACTACCGCCCTATACGAGACCTAGGTCATCAGAGGAGCCATAAATTGCTATAGGCCGGCCAACGAAGCAAGTGTTGTTGGACCTTTCGACATATTTCTTGATTGCCCATTCAAGCTGATCTGGTAAATGAAGGAAGGCTGCGGTACTGAATTAGTTCTCGTGTTGCAACTTTCTGCATGACTGCTATTGTAGACAGTAGAGAAGACGAACCCAACTCAGGACGCCTGAAAACGACGGGGTCGTTTATTGCAAACCTGTACGTCTTACGGTAGGACTAAATAGCATCACAGCTCAAGAACTACGCGACTGATGCATTCAATATAGACAGACGAGTAACGGCGACTTTTTCATACTGATCAGCAGGAAAAAATCATTTTATACCCCGCATACGAGGCCTGTACGTTTCATCCATAGTTCCCATACAATAAGGTCGGGTAGTCTGTATTGTTGGTGAATCCCCTCTACCCTCCACGGTCGAAATAGCCGATATCGCGCGAACATAATCGGGACCTCATCCCAATTAATTCTATTGCTTTTAAGCGCAAACTTATCGTGACAGAAAAGCGACTAGGCTACTTCACATAGGTTTCCCGCCACATTCCGCTGTTTATGATTCATTCTCATGTGGCCTATAGGGCGGCTTGATAACCACATGTAAATACACACTACCTTATCGAGAGTCTTAGGGGGTTGGCTAGGCTTGTGTTGGGCTCGTTACAGCGTTATAGTGGCAGGCAACATATTCTCTCATCTTACGCCTAGCTGCTCAACCTAGACTGATACAACAAGCCCCGTGATTGACAATGGGATAATGCCGGGAATCCCGCTGGTAGACCTGCAGCAGAGCCAATTGAAACAATTAATTGCACCCCAAAGCATGCCTTAGAATAGCATCACTCTTTTAGCAACCGCCGCTAGCGACAATGAGCAAGTGCTGGCCGAAGGATGCTGCTTCGCTTCAACGTGAACCTAAATCCACAACCACGCGTTTGATCGTTCTTTCAGGTGGTCGAGCACCGGCTTAATATTCTCGAGCGCGATTTTAGGCCCTTAAAGCCACATTGTGTATCCTCTGCCTATGGTGAGGATGTTAGTAACAAGCTCGCTGAGGATGGTATATTGGTCTTTGTTGTTGCTTCAGGCAGTCATGGGCCGAACACCCGATACAGGCGTCTCGAATTCTTTTCACGGCCGCAAGGATCGTTATTGATGGATAAGTTGGGAAGCACATAAGAAGTGTCGAGGAGACGTCGTTGGAATCTAGTGACATTTTTCCCGGTAGGTAATAGGCCGTGAGAGTGCAGGTAATAGGAATATACATGCTTCTCGGAGCTGTGTTTGAGAACGCTGATGGTGAGAAAAGGGGGCTTCATTTCCCTCGATTGAGCGAAAATTCATTGAGTTCCACGCTAAAGTGCATGTGTTGCCAGGCCGTGTCTTTGTACTAACAAAAAAAAGAGGAGAAAAAAGAATCAAATCTACTAGACTAACCTAGTTAACTAAAATTATGTAAAATAGAAATCAACCAATAACATCAAAAGATCCCATGCTGAATATCGAAGTATGATTTTCGTGGAACAACCTACGAATAGCGGGAAAAGAGATACCCCAAATTCATCAACCCTTTCTCTCCGACTCCATTTCGACATGGAATCACGCTGAACGTTTCGAAACCCTGAAGTACGACGTCTCAATGACTAATATCGCGCAGTTTTTACCCTCCCTGCTCTTCAAGCCTGTGCCTAGCGGCCGGGCCAGATACCAACCATGTTCGACCTGCTCAAGCGCTCCCTCTATAGACAATGTGTATAACACAGCGCTCCCCAATATCTCGTCACCTCTAACTGGTCTCTCCTGCCATTTACTCAAACACTTATCTATATTAGCCGGAATCGCATCAAGTAGGGCCTCCACAATGGCGGCATACCCCGCCTCAGCGGCAAAGTGTGCTGCGAGAAAAAGATTATTGTCGAGGACATGTGGCATAGCGCCATCAGTCAGTAGCTCCTTGACCACCTCAAGATGGCCATACTTTGATGCTAGGTGCAAAGCTGTTTGCCCGGATGCGTCTCTCTCATCGATAAAGACGCGTCATCAATGAGATGTAGGAGAGTTTTAAGAATGTCCCCTTTACCGTGACGACAGACTGGGTGAAGCACACTTGTCTTATGAGCATCTCTTGCTCTAATTAAACCCGGCGCTTGCTTACTCTGAAGCAGGGCTTACTGTCTCATCGTGTTCCCCGTCAATTGCTGCGTCTAAGAGAGTTCGTCGGGCGTAGTCCGGAGTAAGTGAAGCACCGGCGTCTAAGAGAATACGAACGCTTTCCAAATTTCCTCTATGAGCTGCTAAGTAAAGCGCCGCTTGGTCCCATTTATCAGTTTTGTCTATATTGACCTTGGGCGCTAATATAATGGCTTGGAGGATTGCTGTTTCTTGACTTTCGGCTGCATAGTGCAGAGGAGTGAGACTACTCTCGTCTACAATATTGGTGTCAGCTTTAGCGGAAATTAATTGTTGTACTGTGTCTAAATACCTGGACATCACGGCCAAGTGGAGCGGCGTTCTTCTGACGACATCTTGTGCGAGAGTTGATCTATCTAACAAGACTTGGTTGAGGTCCTCGCCCTCCGCCGCAAGCCAATGTAACAGGCTTCGCTCCCAAACGCGACTCTCCACCCGAGAAATGTAATCGCCGGAAGGGATTGGGTCTTTTTCCATCAGTAGTTGGATTCTTTCTGGATTTCCCTGCCTTTGAGCACACATCAATGGTGTCATATGTTCTGGTCAAGGGACTGCGCGGGGGCATCAGCGTTGAGTAGTTGAGTGAGTATATCTTTGTCTGCATTCTTTGCAGCAATATGAAGAGGGGTTTGGTGCTCCCAGTCTCGTTCGGCCAAGTTGATCCAGGGTTTTATTTCTAGAAATATCCGTACTATGACGCTATCCCCTCTTCGAACAGCCTCGTGCAAAGAACTATCGTTCGTATCAGCCCTAGCCTTAAGTAGAAGCCTAACAGCTTTAGCATGCTGAGTTGCAACCGCAAGGTACAGTGTAGTTCTTCCATATATATCGCGGGCATCTATGGGAACATGATGATGGATGAGGTGTTCGATGAGATCCGCGATGGGAGGTGGTTCACCCTTCTCGCGTAAAATTGCGGCGTAAAGAGCCGTCATCCCCCACTTGTCCCTCCTACCTGCTTCTGCCTTATACTCGAACGGAATGTCGATGACGTCTTCCTGGCTCTTCCTTAACCATGCAGCCGCATTATGCAAGACTGTACGGCCGACCCAATCCGGGATATTCTGATTGATTGCTGTTTTCTTGAGAAATAGGGAAACCACATCAGGATGGCTATACATCGCCGCAAATTGTAAAGGGATCCGCCGCCACCCGTCGAGTATAGTCGCATCGGTGCCAGCTTCCAGGAGCCTCCTGAAGATTTCTACATGACCTTTCCCCGCTGGTTTAAAGAACGCCGTCTCTATTGTCGATCTAGGAGATTCACGTTCGTATTCCTAGCAATGAGGGCATTTACAATGTATAGTCGACGAGGCCTCTGTTTTGCGCAATGCATGCCTTATGCAACGCAGTCTGGCCAAACTTACCTTTAGATTCCAGGCTTGTCCCTTCCTCATATAGAAACTTAACCATCTCAAGTGAGCCCCTTCTAGTAGCTTCAATCAGGGACCTACCACAGTGAGCGATCAAGCTTTGATTGGACTTGGGTCGTTTTCGAACGACTTCAAAATAACCGTTTTCAGTGGCGACAGCGATAGGGGTCTGATCGGGATTGTCATCCGTAATAATTTTGGCATTATGAGCGAGCAGAGCCTCAACGCGACGTGTCCATCATCAGACGTCGTACAGTTTGCGAGGAGCTTCTTCCGGCCACAATGTGAAGAGAGGTGCTTTGAGTACCGTCAATTTCGTTGATGTCTTTTATAAATATGTTTGCAAGCTCCCAGATATCGTAATACACAGCAATATGCAGGGGTGTTGGGTAAATAGGTTCTTCGTAGAGTCGGGAATAGATGCGAAAAGCAACGTCTGATGCTGCACGCGCAGTCAGCCACGGCCAGAAAATTCCCCGCTGGCAGAAGGATAAGATCAGTTTCTTCTTTTCTTTATCTTGCATGATCTGCTCAGCCGACCGTTTGGAGTGAGTTAGCCACTCCAGTATGGCATATTCTTGCAAATCATCGCAGTCAAGAGACGCCGGCTCTTTCTATGTAAGATTCCAATTGAGGAATGTAACGGATATGATGGTAATGTGCGCGTGGCCATCAACGACTTTGATCTGAAAGCGCTCAGGGCAAGTGCTACCCCCTCCTTCGATATCCTCCCCTTTGACAAACTGAGCAATTGTGGTGTGAATAAATCGAACAGTACTATCGTCTAGTACCTCTACTAATAGCAGACAGTGTTTTAGTAAATAGTACTTGAAATGGTCTTTCTGCTGCCCTGCGGCCAAGCAACTCTTATCATCATCTATCATAAATGATCGGGTTCGTTTGACAGTTCGTTCGACGGTTCTGCGAATCGCATAAACACCCCAGAGTGCCTCGATTGTTGGTGGTCTTCTGCACGTTACCAACTATTTGAATATGGAGTTCACCGATGTTGTAGCTTCATTAATGTTTGCAATCTGACTGAGCTTCGCGGCGTAGAGATTATTGAGGTCAGTGGGCAACCGGTTGAGCTCTTGCTTGTATGCTTCTTCGTTCCAGGGTATTTATTCGAGAATGTCTAGCATGAGCCTTGCGTACAAGATCATTCCCTAATTCAAGTTACCCCGCCGTAATTAAACAATACTCTCTAATTCCTACATTAGATTTCTTAGCGATATGTTCCGCAATCTCTCCCATCCCCAAAAACTGAGGATTGTCAGATTTTTGAAGTCGGTGCTTAATGAACAGTCGTATATCCTGGTTAGGCCTTGTCAGACAGGAAGAGAGATGAAGATCGATACACTGAGCTTTTCTAGTGAGAGCCCGTGTCTCATCAAAAGACTCAAAGACGAGCCATTATTGTGCGCAGCCGTTAGGAGCCCCAAACAGATCTTCTATACAAATCTTTCATACGTGGTATAATATAACAAGTGTCATGGAGAAGCGGATCTATCCAGATCCCATCTAGTGTGAGTGGATCAGCTGAATAACAGCCCGAGTGATCTCATGTATAAATAGGTAGTTTTCTACACAGGTTGCCTACTTGAAACTTAGACCTTAGATCATCTGAATACACTACTAGCAGATCGCTCCCACACATAGCACTGGCTCCCTTCTTCCAATCGATCACTCTCCACTCCTCCGCGAGAATAAGATATGTGCCCGCGTTCTAAGTGTACAGTCAAGGAGCTAATCTTGTAGGGGCCAGGGAATCCAGTAGGATGCGTATCGGCTCAACCAGTGCCAAAGTATGTAGCATATGGGGTGAATAAGATCAGCGATTGGTCTCAGGATAGGAATATGTCACTATGCTACCGGGTTGTTTAACTGACAAGGTAAGGTTCTTTTAGTGTATCACCAGTTACACGAACGCCGACGATCCGGTAGACACCCTCGCNAAAAAAAGGACACCTATCCCGGATACAAATATCTGTATAATTACTCTGTTTCCTGTGTAAAGGCTCTCGTACTGTGGTCAAAGTAAATATCCCTCTCTCATACTCTGTTAACTCGCAGAACACCACCCGCCGGGTACTCTAATGGATCTTGTACACATCACGTTTAACCCTATACATAATGTCATTGACCTACGGAGCTTCCTGTGTGTTTATTAATGATTGTTTTAGATACTATTTATATGTCGTGGTTGCCTATTAAGTGATAGGTTAGTTAATAAGGCATCTACCAGCGTGGCTAGTGCACTAACTATCTTGCAGATATACCACAAGATCAATACAACGACCTATTTTCTTCTATAAGAATAAGTTTCTTCCCCCTAGAGTCACCTCCAATACTACACAAGTTCCTTCGAGATACGATGGGTGAGAATTAATAATCACTACACGTTTTTTCATGTATGATTGTATTTCATTTTACTCTATGCCCGATCTTATTTTCTGTGCTTCTATTGTAGTATTGTAGAAAGAACAGACCATATAGCATCTATAAACATCATTCCTCCTGGCCGGAGAGTATTAACATTGCAATATCCTCTGCATCGAATCTACGACTAATTCAATTTATCCGATTAAAATTGGACAACTTAGTACAAAGGGGTTCGTGGCTTATAATATTAACGCGGCGGTCCGGCCGCCGATCTGTTTCGTTATTCACACAATTCCACCGGAGCGCCTTATCAAGGACGACGTAATCTTCCAACATTTAATATCTTTATTTGTTATGTTTTAGATGATGCTGTATGTTTCTTTTAACCTCTTAGTCCTATGTCCCATTTCTCGGCGGTATCGTACGAGAGTCCAGTTCAATAGCTCCATAGGCGTCCAATTCCAGCACAGCTGGGGGATCATATGAATTGATCTTGAACGGGCCAAAGTGTTGGTTCTGTTGTTGTTGATCATTAGGTTGATATGGAGATGGGTGTTGCGGATATGGGTGAGGGGGGTGGTGCGTTTGTTGGACTAGATTCAATTGTCGATGACGGTGTCGGCGCTTGAACAAGAATATCGCAACGATGGCGATAGAAATTGCTATTAAAACACCTACAACAATACCTGCAATGGCACCGCTCGATGTTGTGCTATGCGGTATGTTGGTTGGCGTGTTGGCAGGTATCACTGTCGGGGATTGTGTTTCTCTTGCCGAACTCGGCGTTGGCTAACCCGATAGACGTCAATGAAGAATCCTCTATGTTAAATATCACTTCAAAGCTTGGCGCAATGGAACTAGAACTGTATTTTAAGTGGAATATAGACTTACCGAGGAGGAACTCGTCGAAATGAAGTCGGTGGATTGATATCGCACTTGAATAGAGTATGCGTTTACGGCATCATTAGCACCAAACGTCGTTGTGACCCGTGATGTAACTCCGGACGACACTTCACTCAGCACCAACTTGGAGCTTTTCACACCGATCCTAGACCTGCATCCTTGTGTCGACTCCCACACCTTGTGGATATCTGTTTGGCATGCATAGTCTCCTAGCCTAATGTGATGTTAATATGATAGATTTTAGGGGAATTATTTCAAGTAGTAGGCACGCTGGTAATCGCAGAGCTAATCAAACTTGCGAGTAAAACAAAGGACATACGTACGTAGGACAACATGTTAATACTGTCTCTTCGACAGTGCCGGCGCGGTTTATCGATTGGCACGGGGCGGTAAATCCGGTCGGACACCGTGCCGGAGAGTAATATTGTTCTGTATTGGCCGTGTAGCTGCCTGGATAGCAAAGGGTTTGCTCTAAAGCGCCTTGGAGTAAGTAGTAAGCGCTTGGGTCATTCGAGTTTACTGAGGTATGAAAAAGATATATGTCGCTAAGCTCGCTTGCGCAATTCGCGGGAACCGTGAAATCGGTCGGAAGCGGTCCTAAATTGCCCGCCATGACCTGCTAGGCATTCGATAACATTTCAAAATCATTAATGATGTCTGGGAATATAAGGGTGACTTGGCTATGTACTATGGAACTGTGAGTCTTTGGAAAAGATGACGTGTGATCTAGAAAATGACCTGCAACTAGGGTAGATATTGGAGACAAACGAGTAACTGAAGATTCTGCCTTGAGATAATCGCTACGACACTGCGCTGGTCTCCTGTTTCGCGTCTATCTGTCGCTGTGGGAACGAGGGGGGCGCTTCAGCCAGGACTATGATACTCTTGATGTGTTACTGTCTGATTTGGGCCTCTGCATTTTCTCGCTCAATGCCCTGTGGCGGGCGCTGATTATCACGAATTTAACGAAAGGGCCTGGGCATGTAATTGGCAATAAGCAATGTGAAACTTCAATGGTTTCTCAAGTTCACACCTTTGGATGACTGGTATCAGCCACCTGTGGCAAGTGCTACTCAGATCAATGGTTAGGAGACTACAAGTTGAGCATACCGTTGCTCAAGTGGTGATCCTTCGGTTGGCCTGACGTTCCACACTCTTCACATCGCGACATCATGATCTGTTCGCTCTACTGAGAACGGGCACGATGTTGTAGCCTTCCTAGAGTGCCACCTCCACTAGCATTTGCGATAGCCAATAGCCATGAGTGACTCGGTCGATGCATGAACGTTCTGTAGGGCGATGGGTCTAGCGAGACAGAGGCTAGATCAAGGGTATGGGGGAAAATAACGGACTTCCCCTCAAATTTCCCCCATCTAACAGGTGAGTTCATATGTAGTATAAAATATAGGTTATTGATGCGGCGATAACAGTGCGGAAGTACCTAGTGCAGGATACGCAACGACAGATAAAATGAAGATAGNAAAAAACAACTGAACATGCCCAAGTCCTATCAGCAAGAGGGCGGTGGGAGACACATGGAAAATAGTCATAGCATGCGATCCTGCTCCATTGATATAGAATCAAGGGGATGCGAAGAATAACATTATGTCGTGATAGCGATGGCTACCGCATTGAAGGTTTGAAGAAATTGGCTTAGAATAGGACAGTGTTTCAAATCAACTAGCCACTATCATAATAGGGTACGACTACGCCGCCCCATTTCCTTATAGGACTCAGTGCTAACCTACCAACTAGATCTCGAGCCTCTCAAGGCGCTAATATTCCTTATAACATCTTTCGTTCAGTTTCCGGTTTGAAGGGTGTGGTGAGTGGTGAGCTTCGGGTTGATATCCGCGGAGTCGATCAGCAGACCCCAATTCCCTATACTCCTTTCCACAATTCCTTATGGTAAAAGGAATACTCACCGTCGAGAGACACTACCCGGACAGATGTCCAATCAATTTAGTACCGCAATATATGGCATACGCTGACACTCACTTGTTCTTTTTTTTATATTTACTTCTTTAACAAACCTTACTATTTAAAAGTATTAATATTATTTTACTTTTATTATATTAACTTTGTTTTATATTATTTTATTAACTTTATTTTAGCAACTTTATTTTATTAACTTTATTTTATTAACTTATATAGTAAATAGTAAATAGCAAACTATTTAATATAATTAATACTAAAACTTTACTATTATAAACAAAACTTACTATTAAGTGCTAATATTATTTATTATTTTATTACCCTAATTTTTTAGCTATTTAACTAAATATTTATTCTATTAACTTTATTTTATTAACCTTATCTTATTAACATTATTACCTAAACAGCAAACAACCTAGTATAATTAATAACACTAAAACTATTAGTAATATTTATACCTATTTTTATTTCTGCTCTATTGCTATTTTTTAATTATTAGTTACTTTATTATTATATAACTTTAATAATTACCTTTTTTATATTTGCTTTAGCTTTGCCTTAGCTTTTTCTAACTTTGCTTTTTTATTATTAGGTTAGTTTTTTATTTGCTATTATTATTATCTCCTTAACTGCTGCTTTAGCTTTATAACTAATACTACTTGCTAGCACCTTATACTTATTTAGTTTATTACCTTTATTTTTTTCTGACTTACCTTTGCTTTTAATATAGCTAAAAAATTAGTAAGCTAAAAGCCTAAGCCTAGGTCTAGGTCTAAATCTAAAAAATAAGTTAATAAAGCAGTAGACAAGCTCCTTGTATAAAAAGAGCTAGAATAATTAGCTAATAATATTATTAACAACAAAGCCGGCAATACTATTAACAATAAGGCCAGTAAAAATATAGACCTAAAAGATTTTAAATATAAGGCTTTTATATAAGTTAAGTACATAACTATTAAACCTAAAAATAACAAAGTAGGTAATAATGCTGCTATTTATATAGTAGGCAATAACAATATCCTAACCTAAATTAAGCAAAGCTTTATTTACGTTGCNAAAAAAAGTTGCTTTTTTATATATGCTACTAATTATTTATATACCTAAAAACTTTTTTAAAAATAAAATTAATTATATAGTTAAATAAAAAATATTAAAAAATATACAAAAAATTAATCTAAGGTAGTTTAGTAGCAACTTCTGCTTTAATATACTAGCTTTTAACAATTATATTAAAACAGCTTTTTAATATATAATTGCTTTTTTTAACAAAAAAAATAATAGCATTTTTATTAAGCAATATAACTAGATAAGCCTGCTATTACTATTTAACTTAGGCCTTTATAGCATATTATTAAACATAATATAAAACTATATATTTTTAATTATTAATAACGCTAAAAAAAGCTTAGCAAATTATATAACTACTAACTTTTTTATAACTATAGTTGCTATAAACTTTATAAAGTAGCACTAGGTACTAGTAATAATATTAGTATTAAGTAAATAGCTTTATATTTTTAATAATAATATAAGAGATTTTTATACTNAAAGAACTAAATGTAAAGTTTTTATTTAACTACTTTAWTATCTATAGCATATTTTATTTCCTTTTTAATATATTATATATAGATTATAAAAATTAGTTTAAAATATATAATAAAATAATTAATAATAATAATAAAAGCTTTTGTAAATTTATTACAGCGTTATAAACTAGATTTTTTTAAAGGCATTATTAAAAAGCAGCTAAAAAAACTTTATAAAAAGCTAAAAAATAGTTAAAAGTTTTATTCTTTTTTAATTTAAGCTAGGCAATAAAGGCATAATAAATACTATTAGTTTAACTAAGCTTATTATAACTATATATACTTAATATTTTTTTAAATTGCTAAAAAGTATAATATTAGCTAAGCTAAGTTTAAAAACTTTTTTACTATTTTATTTATTAATATAAAAAACAAAAAAGTATATTATTTGTTTTATATTTAAAGTAAACTTTTAGCTAAGTATATATATTAAAATACTAATATAATTTAGCAATAAGTATAAATATAGTTTATAAAGCTTAAAAAGTGTAATAAAGCTATATAATAGCTTAAAGTTGCTAAAAAGTACCTTAGTTTTAAATGCTTAATATTTAAAATAGTTTATTAAAACTATTTAAAACTATAAAAGCTAAAGCTAAAAAAAACTAACTATAGCTAAACTCTAGTTTTAACTAAAGCTAAATAAAATAAGCTTTTTTATTGTTTTGTTTATTAACTACTTAATTAAAACAACTATTATTAAATATTTTTAATATAATATTATAATAAAAATAAAATATTAAAGCACTTTAAAAAAAAACTTTAATTTTATTTTTTAGTTAAAACAAGGCCTATTTTATAATAAAGTTTATTACTACTATAACTAACTATACCTAAAAATAATATAACGCCAATGTTTATAATAACGTTTATACTATATTATAATATATTTTATAAAATAAGCTTTTTGCTACGTTATATAAGGCAATAAAAAAAAAGGTATAAAAGGGACCTTGTTAGCAGTATAAAGTAACCTACCCTTAGTTAAGTTTCNTTTTTTAACGTCCTACTTTTAAATAATTTATAAGTTAAAAAAAAAAGATTAAAACTTAACTGCAAAAAGTATTATATGCTATATAGCTTAGTTAAGGCTTTGCTATAATATTTACTTAATAACTATACCTTTTTAAATATAAATACTTTTAAGTATAATATTTACTATAGTTAATTCCTTTTAGCAGTAGCTTGCTTTTACTATAAAAAGCATTTGCATTTAAAAAACCTTATCGTACTATTAGCTAACTATTAAAAGTACTAGAAAAATAAATACTAATATTTAGTTTTAAACTATATTAAACACGTTATTAAATATTAATTTAATAGTTAACACTATTTTAAATGCTATATAAACGCTATATATTAGCAGCTTAAGCTTTATAGCTATATAAACTATAGTAAAGCTTTTGCAAAAAATAGCAGTTTTTTATAACATATTAATAGCATATATAAAAATTTGCAGCTATATTAATATTTAAATTATAGCTATTTATTTTTACAAATAATTTACTATAATATATATTTAGCAACACTATATAAATATACCTATAAAATATATATATTTTWAGCAAGCTTTTTTGCTAATAGCAAGCTAAAAATATATTATATAATTTATTATATTAATTTAAACTAAGTATAAAAAGTTAAAAAGCGTTTTTTTTAAAGTAGCTTTAAAAATATATTAAATATTTTTAAGTTTATATATATATAAATAGTTTTTAATAACATTTTAAGTTAAAATATAACAAAACAAAAAAAAATATATTTAAAWTNATGCTGCTTATATCCTAGCTATACTATAAAATATTAAAAAAATAATATTAATATAAGTTTTACTTACTATTATTAAACTAAGCATAAAAATTATTAATATAATATTTGCTAAATTATATTTTTTAATACTAAAGCTTGCTAAGCTTATTATAATAAATTTTATATTACTAGCTATAACTATAGTATTAATAATATAAAATAATAAATATTTTATATATTAGCTAATAAACAAAATATATATTTATTTTATAAGCATATAGAACTTATTAAAGCTTTTTTTAAGCATATAAATATAAAGTATTTATTTTGCTTAGTAGTAGGCTATAAAGTCTATATAAAATAACTTATAAATTTACTTAGGCATTTAAAAATATATTTATTATACTTACAATATAATAGCTATATTAATAATAAGCATATGCTATAAGTATATTTTACTAATTATAAAAAAAATACTAGCTTTAATAAGAAGGATATAAATATGCTTTTAAATAAAATAATCCTATAGTATACTATAGCCTAGCACTAATTATAAGTCTAAGTTTAAAAAAAATTATATAGTATTTAATATATAATGTTTTAAATATTTTTTAAAAGCTTTAAGAACTATTTCCTATTAACAAGCTAATTAATATAAACATAAATAAGTTAAAATTGCTTATATTTAATATATCTTAAATTATATAAAACAAGCTAATTAAGCTAGTTAACCTAACTAACCTAATTATTCTAGTTAACCTTATTAACCATATTAATTAGCACTATTTTATAGGCTTTAATTTGCTTTTGCCAAATAACCAGCTCTAAAATAACTAGTAATATATAAGCTACAAAGGCTAAAATATACTAGCATATGCTATAAACAGCAGCGTAATATTAAAAAGCAATTATTTTAAAGCTATATTAACTATGCTTTTTTATAGCGCTTTTAACAAAATATTTTACAAATTAGTAGTAGCGCCGTATTTAACAAATAAAACAAATACTGCTAACTTTTACGCGTATGTAAACAACTTATTAAAAAAAGATTATATAATTTAGTTGCACTACTACCGTTTTTTTATCTTGTTTTCTAACTACTTTCTGCCGCATTAAATACTAATATTATACAACGTAAATAATAAAGCATTATATATATTTAACTTATTACCTAACGCTTTTTACACCGTAAGCATTTTTAACAGGTTTTAATAAGTATAAGCAATAATATTTAAGCTAAACAACTAAGCTAGCCTGCTAGCAGCTTATACAATCCTATTTATTAAGCAAGTTAACAGCTAAAATTATAGTTAATAATATATATATATTATTTAWTTTATCTAGCAAAACTAATAAAAATTTCAACACTTTTTTAACTAGCTTTTAAATACTAAAAAGCTATAGAAAAAAATAATAAAAAAATATTTAAGCTTTGCTTAAAAAAATAGCTTTTTAAAGTTATGCCCGGCGTTTTTACTATATTTTGCAAAATATATTATTACTGCTGCTTTTATAACGCTGCCTTAAAAATATGCTAACAAAAAATNAAAAAATTAAGAAGATGCTAAACGTAAAATATAGCATTTTTTTAGATTTGCTATATAAAATTATATTTKGTTATAACTTTTATAAAAAAATAAAAAGTAATTAATTAAAAAAATAAAGCTAATGCTAAATATAAAAATAATTTGCTAATAATATATTTAAATAATTTAAAGTTTAAGTTTTAAATATATAATCTATATAAAAAACTACTTATTTATATATAAGATTACTTAGACTATTATTAAGCCGATTTATTTACACTAGAAGGGATCTAGATAAACCTACTTTTCTGTGATAATAATATAATATAAAAGGAGGTAACTAGCTCTGCCGGATTTATTGGAATACGATTATCGAGTTTGGTGGCGATATGCTGTTTTAATGAGCTCAATTAGTGATCATTCGAAGTTTGAGAGAAGCTTAATAGAGGCATTTATTGTATGAACGTAGAGAGGATTACCGAATGATATATGTCAACAAACACTCTATCACGATCCGACTACCACAATCCTTAGAAGCAAAGGAATTTCTTGTATATAACACTCAAGGATGTTCAAGAACTCTTGTGCATCAACAAGTGCCATATTCTATCTCATACTGGCGGTCTTGACACATTCGAACTCCATCTAATCAAGTAGTATATCTGTTCTATATAGTAACATGTTCTCGCGGAAGAGTGGAGAGTGATCAATTAAAAAAAANGGGCGCCAGTGCTATAATTCGGGGCGATCTGCTCGGAGTATATTCAGATGATCTCACGTCCAAGTTCTATTATCCAGCTGATCCTGGGATCTGTCAACCCTGTGATATGGGACTAAGGAGGGTGACTAGTACAGGGTGGGCCCCGCCTAGATAAGAGGGGTAACGTCTGATACGCTATAGCCTATAGGTACGGGTCGATTTTTTGGAAACGATGTTCTACACTACTATCCAGAGACGAAGCTAAACCTAACCATATTTGTATAGTAAAGTGGAATATCTCTGGGCACCCCTGGACATTTCCAGGACACTTTCGTCAGTCAGCCCAAATAAAAGTGTGGCTGGGTTATTTCTACAGGGTTCGGGGACCCACCACACAACTTCCCCTTCTACACCAACAAACTCAGAGGCATACTCAACTCGAATTCGCTAATTAATCGTCCCGCCTACTTACTACACTATAATACTACGTTGTTTTGCTTGGTTAATGCGTTGCTTTTTAACTATTACTAGCCGGACAGTTTTNAAGCTGGCTTTCGAGGCTTCTTTACCTCGAATTCGATGCTATACTACTAGCACTAGCCGCATATCGAAAGCTAGCCGAAAACGCTTACGCTCCCCTAATACCAGTACTATATACCCTACTTTATGTGTGTGTGCCCTGTGTGTGATGTAGATCTTCAATACATGATCGCCATTGATGTATCAAGCACCTCCACCGGCGTGGTCGGTAACCCGTCCCTCGTCATTCCCTACGGTCGGCTGCGGTTTCACATCAAGCCCAAATTCTGTTTCGAGATCAACACGTAGCGGTATCTCTTTGATCACGCAGGCAATAATAAAGCCAATTAATGCGAAACCAATGCCAACTTGCCAGCATACCTGAAGGGCGCCGACATATACCTGCTTGACAGCAGTCTGAAGAGGTGGATCGGAGTGTAAGGAGGTTATGTACCCCGTTGAAGCCAAGGCGTATGCACCTCCATTCGATAGCATGTTGCGCACGCTTTCGTCTTCGAGGTTGGACGCTAACTCGTTAACTTTCGAGTTGAATACTGCAGACGGTATTGCTACTCCCCAAACACCACCAAAACTGCGCACGAATCCCCAAGTCGCCGTCGACACGGCCTGATATTTTTCTTCTAGCGGTGCCTGGACAGTCGGCAATGTTGTAGTCGTTAAAATACCGGCACCTATAGCCTCAATAGCCTGAATGCCTGCCCAGTATGCTGTCGTACTCTTCTCATCAAGAAGGGTACAGAGCCCGAAGCCGATAGCAAGTGTAGATATCCCTAGAAAGTGCCAAATGCGATAGTGGCCGAACTTCGAGATACCTACCCCAGCTATGATGGCGAAAGGTAGAGAGATCGTGACGCTTGGGAGAAGATTTACGCCAGAAGTGATGGGCTGGGCTTCTAAAGCAGACTGGAAATATAGGGGGAGGAAGTACGAAAGCCAGTATATGAGCATGGAATGTATAAATGTCAGGCCGAACCCGCCAAGCGACGTACGATTAGAAAATATCTTAATCGGCATACTAGGCTCAGGGACCAAAGTAGTAGATTGCAGAACGAGAAACCCAGCAAGGCCAAAAAAGCCTAAGATTAAAGGCACTAGTGTTCGCCATGACTTCCAGGAAAATATAACCCCGCCCCATGTTAAAGCAAGTAAGATGGAGACAACAGATGCAATGAGGAGGATGTTACCGCCAAAGTCGACTCGTCTGAGTGAGCGGAGCTTTGTGTCCTTGTTATATCGAACTTGTAAGACAAAGAGCAACGCGACGAGCGAGACGGCACAGATGGGAAGGTTTAGATAGAAGACCCATCTCCATGATGCTCTCTCCGCCAGTAGCCCCCCGATAACCGGACCGAGTGCAATGGCGACAGTATATGCAGTGAAAATGATGCTTATGAATTTAGGCCGTTCACGTAGGGGTACAAGATCGGCAACAATAATTTCGATCATGATATTGATCCCTCCGCCACCAACACCTTGAATTGCGCGGCCAGCTATAAGAGCTCCAATGTTGGGCGCGGAGCCTGAGATGGCAGAACCTGCTGCGAATAGGAACACGGCAAGTAGTGTTAAGACACGCCGGCCAAATATATTTGCTGTTTGTCCATAGAGTGGTTGAAAGGCCGTCATTGTGACAAAGTAAGCATTGGAAATCCATACAAAGGCGTAACTAGAGCCTAGATCCTGCACGATCGTTGGAAGTGCTGTTGCGATGACGGACACATCTAGAGCCGAAAGAAGCGATGTGATCGAGAGAGATATGATGATAGCCTATGTACTGAAGTGAGTAATGATCCAGATGTGTTGGTCCTAGGCATGAGGGGATATGTATGTGCTCTTACCCAAAATCGCCAGCCGTAGCCTTTGGCGGTAGAATCAGGGTTTGTCGACTCCATAACCGATACCTATATTTGCCTCAGTGTTATTAGCGGCTAATGAAGAAAATATTGCTCCGGGAGAAACTGATCAAAGGGGTCAGCATGACGAGAAAGACGCAGGGAGGCAAAGATAAAGGCAACATGTTCCAGCCATAGATTACACAGTACGGTAGGTCTCATGGCACGGTGATTACTTCACGGTGAATACTTCATGGTACGGTGAATACATCATGCATGGGCTGAGTCAGGCTGCCTTAGCGCTACTAGCTTTCAATCTTCATGTGTCTGTTGGTCGACGTGCAGGAATACCCAAGTGATTCGCGTAGAGGACCATGCTGGAACCAATACATACCCTAAAACGATCAGTCCAAAGTTAACAGGTCCTATGATGGCATGCAGCGACAGCCGTATGTGAATATCAATTGGCCCCGATCAGTCAGGAACTCTTAAATCGCCTTCTCGTGTTCATTAATAGCCCGACTTTGATAGGTACGGCACCATGTCCGCCGATGCGATCATGCCTCTAAGACAAACCTGTGACCGCTGTCGTGAATTGAAGGTCAGATGCAAGAGGGGTTCTGCGCAAGCAGCATCTACGGATGTTAACGTCGTCTTGTCCCCCCCGTGTGCTCGGTGTTTTCGTATAGGGGTAGTGTGCAAATATAGTCGTAAGGCTCCTCAATACACCAATCTACATATAAACATATATCAAAAGCTAACTATTATCCCTCACTACTAAAGCACGGCACCGCAGTGGCCGCCATGCGCAACGGGGTGGCCAAGACGAAATTGAGAAACATGCGCCCAGCGACATCCAGCGGTTGGCGACACCATTCTCCTTTCCAACTGATCAAATTATGCATACCCAAGATATCGATTGGTCTTGGAGCCAGGAGTTTATGCCTCTCGGTTGTACTTCGGAACCCAGCGGGGGGGACACTCGGCCCGCAGTGAATATGTCTGAGTACGCTGGCGAGAAAGGAAACATGTCTATCTCGTTGCCCGATGGAAATGAATGCAACCAAGTCCCAAACGACAGTATCAATGTGGCTCCTGCAAATGCAAATCCAACTCAAGATTCCACAGCAAGAGAGTCAAGCGCGCTTGATGTATTCGATCTGAATACACGCACATTCAGAATGTTGCAATCTATGACGATTGGCCGTGCCTCGGATGTCCAATATCCTTCAAATGATGAGATGATAAATGTAGCTAGTTGCTTGCTGAAGATCATAGAGCAGCTCTGCCACCAAATCAACAACACGGACTCTGGATATCAAGGTCATTCACCGTCAGATAGCAGTAGCCCTCTGACACAAGTTTCACTCGATACCGGAGACACCGGAGACTTAGGAGTAGCCCAACATTCGGCAGCTCAATCACTAGACCTCTCAACTGCCATAATGACACTCGCCTGTCACCAGCGCATTATCGACTTATTTAAAAGCATATGCTCACGCATCTCGAGAAGAACCCATAATGATAGCACACCGACCGGATCATTTAGTAAGGAGACTGATGCGACAATTCAAAGCCGAGAAGTTGCCACGGTATGCTTCTCGAATGCTCAGCGCTTTATGACCCTTGAGCTCTTAACCTACCTACTCAATAAGCTTGATCGCGGACAGGCCCAGTTCATCAATGCATTAAGAATGAGTAGCTCGGTGGGGTCTGCTCATTCATCTACTTCCTCCGCCAAATCTTCCGACGTGGTTACAACTGTGTCGCCTAGTATAGGAATAGGCTGCAGCCTGGACGTAGAGAACGACATCAACGCTTGTATCGACCCAGGCAGCGCAAGCGTCAATGTGGTTGGACACCTTGTGATGGATAGAGCGATGGATTCACAGCGCGCACTACTCACTCAAATCAAAAGGGCTAAACAAGAGGTACAGAGGATGGACGGAATCTGATATGTTGCTTCTATCACCTTCATAACCCTCTTAGAGGCACATTGATAATGCGTAGGTACCTACTCTTGCACATCTATCAATGCCTACCATCATAACTATGCAGGGCTGCCACCTACAGTTGCACAAATACGACGCCTTGCACTGTATGAGATCATTGAACCAGCTTGGTGGGAGCGGCCCGTTCCTTAGGTGCATACACTAGAGCTGGCTAGAACCGAGGACTAGATCCACTCCGTATATCCGATCTCACAGTTACTGGGGTTTAGGTTAGCTCTACAGTGTCGCCATCTACCATGTAGATACTTAATTATTTTAGTGTTAGATAGCTTTACAAGATTTGAGGACCAGCGTTCAGCGTAATCAAAGAAATACTTTAACTAATTAACAAATAACTTAGCTTAATTAATTAAAACAACAATTTTTAAATTATTTATAAGCAAAATAAATTTTTTTATTAATTATTAATTACTTATAATTAATTAATAAAGTTAGCAAATAATTTTTAGTATTTTTTTTAATTTTTTATAAAGTATTTTTATTAAAAAAAGCTGTTAAAAAAAAGCTAATAAAATTACTAATTAAAAAGTCTGTTTTTTTACTTTTATTTACTTTTACTTATATTTTTACTTATACCTTTATTTATATTTTTATTTATTTTTATTTTATATTTTTATACTTTATATTAATTATTAATATTATAAGCTTTTTTAACTTTATTTATTAATAATATTATATACTTTATATTTAGCATTAAAATTTTAACAGATTTATTATTAGCATAGTTAGATTTTTTAAATTATACTATTTTTATTTTTATGCTAATATTTTTAACTAGGTTATATAACTATAAAAGCTTTTTNAAAAAACTTTTATAGTTATAACTTATAATTATAATTTTAACTAGTTACTTTATTTATTTATAATATTATAACTTTTATAATTTAAATAATAAAAATAGCTGTTTTTAAAATTTAGCAAGCTAACTTTATATATACTAAATAACCTAAGTATATTAAAAAGNCTAAAAAGTATTTAAAATCTAAWTAAAAAAAATAAAAAAATAAGCTAATTAATAGCATACTAATACTTTATTTTATTAAAAAAAACAACTAGTAATATTAAATAATAAAAACGTTAAAACTAAAAAACCTNGTAAAAAAGTTAAACAAAAAAATATTAAAACTTTTTAAAATTTAAAAAGTTATATCTTTTACTACTATTAAATTATAGTTATTTAAAAGCTAAAAAATTTATAACTTTTTTTATGTTTTTTTNATTAAATTTTATTATGCTAATAATTAGGCACTATTTAACTTTAACTAGGTTTTATAAAAAGCAATATTTATTAAATTAAAAAANTATTATATAAAAAAAATAAAAAACTTTATATAAACTAATAGTATTATAAAATATTTAATTAAATAAATAAATTAACCTAGCTAAAAAGTACTAAATTTAAAAATTTTATAAATATTTATTTAGCAAAAATATAAAAAGTATAATATAGTATTTTTATTAACAGCATTTAAATAAACTTATTAACCTTTAGGTATTTAACTTATAATATAAAGCCTAAAAACTTTTAGCTTTTTTTATAGGCTAAATTATGACTTAAAAATAAGTATTAAAAAAAAAAAAATAATATTATATAAAAAACTTTTAATTTTTACTTTTTTAACTAATTAAAAAGCCTTATAAGCTTTAGTATAAACTTTATACCTTATTAGTTAACTAAAAAAGTTATAAGCATATACTTTTTATAAAAAAAACTAATAGTTAAAATATTTAGGCAACTGCTAACCAAAAAAAAAGGCAGCATAGCTGCCTAATAAGAAAAAANTATTTATGTATAAATAAAAAGTACTTTTTTAGACTTTTTAAGGAAGGAACTCTCTTTAATAGACACCTTAGAAGCCCTAGTAGATTATTATAAATATAAACCCTTAGTTCCAAGCATATTATCCTTGTCACATTGCTGAACAGTTAGAGTTAAACTCATTCATCGCACCCAAGACAACACTAGGAGTCTTATAAGGAAAGAAAGGCGAGTGGTTGTTTTGTGTTCTAGTAACGGCTATATGGCAAATTTAAAGCGTTTAGTATTGTCAGGTTACAACTGTCCGACGGTGACAGATCTGTGGGCGTTATCGATATTGGGAAAACATTCATATCCGAGCGTTCTGATGCCATCAATAGATCGTTTAACTTTCAATCGGACTCTCAATCAGCAACACCATCCGTCTCTTGAACCCAATGTGTACTTTTCTCATAGTATTAGGCTCTAGCAGTAATCATTGATGTTATATCGGTATAGTGTATCTTTTGCCTTCTAGGCCACCCCTGCCCCTATATGCTGTATGGTAAGATCAACGACATTAAACAAAATATTGATTAGTTTACAAGACACTCCGTCCTTTCACTGGATTCATTTTCCTACTGGCACTTCTTCTGTCTATGGTATCATAGATATATTACACATTACACACCAATTACGATGAGCGCCACTCTCTGTAACTAGCACACTTACATAGAACAACACTCCAGATAGGTCTCTTATAGCTCAGCACGGTGTCCACGATAGCCTCGTCTTCGTGAAGTTATTACTTGAGAGTGACATCCCTGTCTGCTATTATAATTATCATTCTGTTTCTCGCAACATATGACTTGTATCAGTTGTTTCGGGCCGAATACCTATGTAGAAGCCTTCCCTGGACCCTTTTCGCTCGTATCAGGGAGTTCCGTCAGCTGTTCCGTACCCTTCAACTCGGCAACGGGGGCCTCAAGCTCATTGATTTGTGTGTCCTCGAGTTCTTGCCGAGGTATACAGTCCGAGTGCAGTTGCGGCTTCTCAAATAGACCCTGTGGCTCATCATTTGGGGGGGGNAGCTGGAACGCACGTTAATCAGCACCCGAACCTCTAAAAGCCTTCACTGCCGTTTATTGAACCTCATATGTACTTGATTCGCCGTGGCATATTACACGCGTCTATATTGACCCCTTGGCGCATTTCAGCTACATTACATGGCCACTTAGATAATAGTGGTGATTTCTCGACCAGGCTCGCCTGGGGCCATTTTTGGGGGCGGCTCGACATGTGAATACAGCCTACTTTGGCGAACGCGTCCCTAGGCTCTGTGATATGCAGGATTTTTTCGTGAGAATAGCTTAAAGCTCTCGTTTATGTGGTCTAGGGATTTCACGCGGGAAAATCTTATTTTTCTTTTGGGCCTATGACCGCCCTCTATTTTTATAAGGGAGTTCCTCCCTCCTATTGCGGAAAACTCAAGTGTCGATCAATACGACCTAATTGAGAGGTATCGCTTAAATGTCGCAATATGTCGTGGCAGAGTCGTTAGCTTAGCCACAAAAGAGGGAAAAAATGGTAAAATGAGGCGATGCGACTTGCGTTTATTTGGCATAGTCGGACAAGTAAATCAACATCCGCTCCTCCCCCAACTTAACACCAACCCCTCTTCTACGAGTTGTGCTTCGCCTTCCATTTCCTACTCTGTAATAGGCCTATCGCGTATGGTGGAGTTACTTAAAAGCAGGACTTGCCAATTGACATACCTGTTGAAATAAAACTTCAGCTCTACTGGCATTGCCGGCAAAGTCTGTATTTCAACACCCCCCTCCAACTGTACTCGCGATTTCGGGCATGCAGGTGGTCGTCTCACGACTTTTACTGCGCCTTAACTACTGCTGCCTTGAGGGATTAAACCAGTGACCTTTCGGTCAGTACTAGTCTAGAGTAGATCTCGGTAGAGGTTAAATAATCCGCTGGTTTTATTCTAAGAGTTCTTTAATGATCGGCGCTTAATCTACTGAGCTAGCTAACCGGGCTCATAACCTGTTAAAATAAAACCTCAGCTCTACTGGTATTATTGGCAAAGCTTGTATTTCAGCAATATCTGTCGCCACAACACTTAAAATTCTGAAGGCGCCGTCAGTCAACCCGTGCAGACTGCAAAGTCTAGTAAAGTGGCTAGGCAGGATGAGTCGCTAAATTAAAATTTCACCTTCAACATTGGGCGGCAATGTCAGCTATTCGCCCTCAGAGCTCCTGTTCCTTTTTCCAAGCATTCATAGCCTCCTAAAATGATATGATTAGTGATCAATGTATGCCCTAAGGTGTTCCTTGAACTTATACCTGGCAAATGGTATGAACAATCTGTTTTACATCTTCCATATTTTGCATCGTGTCTATTTCTACAGGATGTATTCCGTACTTAGGCAGGGCAGAAAGTAGTCCGTCACTCTCTCTGATACTTCGATCAACCCTCTCCTGAACCAGCCTCGGGACTGCATCGTCCGGACGCCCCGAAGTCTCGGCTCGGCCGATTACTCGCTGGATGGAAACATCTCGCGGGCACGAAAAATATAAGGTACAGTGGGCGGGCGGCATCTGGGCAGCCCACGCTGCAACGTGGGATTCCCTCCGCGGGAATCCGTCTACGAGCCACATGAGCTGACCGCGCTTTACGCCGGCATCGATATATCGGTTAATCAGTCGTACGGCGCCGTAGGCGGGTACCATAGGGGTGGTAGCACCATCACGCCGCGGTAAGCTGCCTACCCATGACCCCGGAATGCGGTCTTCATAACGAATAAGGTCGCCATAGGAGAGGTGCGTGAGGCCTGGAAAAGCCGCCTTCAGTAGTGCAGACTGTGTCCCTTTACCTGTCCCCGGAGGCCCGAGGATAAAGATTATTAGAGGCTTCAGAGTTTTAACTGGCTGGGTAAAAAATCGCCTTTCTGCAGGTAGATATATTAACCTCTCAATAAGCATAAGACAGGAGGTAGGGGTACTACCTGAGATTGAATTGCATATACTGGAGATCCATGAGCGGATAGTGTTAAAAAGAGGTCTGAGTGAAAGGACATCAAGAGGCATTCGAGCTGCCCCAATAAAAGCTGAAAATCTGGGTTGAATATCCATATCCGTTTAGTTTATTCGAAGTAGTATTGTCGATGCTCTTTGAGGTGGGTTAGATATCGAGACACTAAAAAAAAGAATTGTCCGAACGACGGAAATGAGACCGTTATATATCATTGTCTGTCTGTCTTGTAATGCTTTCTAGGTTTTTCTAGAGGGTGAAAATGCAAATGAGCACAGAGATATAGATGTTACAGTTCCAGTAGTTTCTTCATATTTGTCTTCTTGTCATCAGCTGAGAGTAGTGAGTTTCTATTTCCGACCGGCAGTTGCTTGTTATTGCTTATACAATTGGTAGTGTGTGTAGCTGTAAAAGAATTTCATAAATCCATAATATGAATTCGCCTGTTATGATAGAGAAGCCAATAGAGATCGGCTGAGTGATGTCTTAGCGGTGTGGATGTAGTGCAGGGCAACTTCGCAGGCATACAAAGTATCTAGGTTAGGAGTCGCCGGTTTGTAATTTACAATGCCATGGTTGACAAACGCATTCTTGGTCAATTCTTGTCTTTAGGCCGGTCGACGATTGCCGTTTATGGAACAACTGACACTCGCAAATGACCCTCGGCCAACGCGGGTATTTTCGGTCTCATACATTATCTTAGCAACTACAGTCTCAAATGGAAATATGACTGTTCTTGAAAATGAAGTTTCGACACTGATTTCAATCTCATCAAATGGTTTGCAGTCAAATGATGCCTGTGTATATCCGGAAAACTTGATGGAATGAGATAGAACTTTCGTCCAAGCAACCCTAGAATGCTCATGTAATATTCTGTAGGGGCTGTAGTCCTTTGTTCGTAAGTCGCCCCGTGGTAAGACTGTCTTGAAACTATCATTCAAATTTTGTTTACTTGTGTCAGCACCACCCTGCTGGCGTTATGGAAGCAAATTCGCCACCCTATGGAATCTTTTACAATGCAATAGAGGTTTAGGCAGCAAAGTTGCTTTTGGCACTTATCGCCAGTCATCGGACACATATATCAGGTTAATAACTCTAGTCTAGGAGAAGAGTTTCTTGTTCTTCAATCAGAATACGATTCAAAAAATACTAGATAATTCATACCTACTCTTCTCAGACCAAGCTCTGAGAGTTACGAGTCCGGTATCACTTCTGCGTTCCCCAAAGATTCCTATTATACCTATTTTCCTTACACACCAATGACGACACCAGTCACCTTGAAGTTCTCAAAGGACTGGGAGGCATGGATTGGATACATCCTCCAGATAGCCAGAAGCCGAGAGGCGTTGCAATATGTTGATCCAATTCAGAAAGCACCTCCAGGGGCTCCTAATTACCCTGGAACACCTCCACTGCCTGTCACAATTCCATGACATAAAACAAAGAAGTTCTTGTATATAGTAATAGTAACTACGAGGTTTCCAACAACTTCGTGCATCAAAAAATGTCGTATCATACCCCATACTAGCGGTCCTGACACTGCCTTCCATATATTACAAGGCAACGGTGGTCTATCCATCTGATTTGTCCTAGGAACACCAGGCTAAGTACAGCATAGACGTGAAATACTACGCCACAGTCAGAGCTGTTAGTTAGGAGCACAAAGGGATATTGAAGGGTGCTGGCGAAACAATCAGGAAGTCTGTTGACATATCCTAGTATCCCTTCACCAACGACCTCAGTACATCGGGGGAGAGGCTTCAAGTCCTTCAGCGCTAGTTAGCCCTATCGATGGCAATGGTGAGGGAGGAAATTCACGACCAATGGTCAGGTCTACTGCGTCCCAGGGGCAACAAGAAACCCGAGAATCGGGTCTAGGGCTTTGAGAAGCTATCTAAACGAGCCAAGAATAGCATCAACTTTGGCACTGACTTTGTCATGCAGCCTGCTGGAGTACTAGAGCCTCTTTCCCACTAACCCAGGTACTATACTCTTAACCTAGAACAAATGTCATAGAATACGGCTTTAATCTATACTTATAAAGATAGATTTTTTAACCTCACGTATTTTCTTATTTTCCTATACTACCTCAGCGTTAAATAGCAGCTGGAATTATACGAAAAATTTCGGGTATATTTGTAATTAGGCTAGCTAATTCCTCGACGCAACTCCAAGTCTTACTCGTATTACAAGACCCCTGTCCTAGTCGTAGCGTGGGGTTTGCTATTTCCGCTCCATTCAATATCGGGCGCTAAACCCATTCTAACATATCTAGACCTAACAATATTGCCGAATTGCGGTTGTTTGATTGTGCTTGAAATATAGTATTCTGGAAGTCGACTGTCCTTAGAGAATCCCTGCGCTATATTACGTCAATTCTAACGTCCATTGTTGCAACCTTCCAATTTTTTCCAACTTCTGAACTAGTCTCCGTGCGATGAATTCGGTAATCGTCCCGGCTTTTTACACTTTAAGGCCCGTGGTCCGATTCGCGAGAACCACAGCTCGCTATAGAATAGCCCGAATGAACGAATTACTTGGAGAAGTATATATTAATGTAGCGGGTCTTAGCACTGCTCGAAACTTTCTTTCCAGTATTGTAGGTGCGATGCTGTCCGACAGTTGGGCTTAAACATCTGCTCAATATGTTACCATATCTGTGTCTATTCATTACCGCAGTGCCATTGGCGCTCGGTGCGTCATGGATTGCTCCTGGTGCCGTCTGGTATGATACCGATGGCAAGAAGATCAATGCACATGGTGGTGGCGTTGTCCAACGTGGGAGCACATTTTACTGGGTTGGTCATTCAGCCGAAAGTAAGCTTTCATTTCGTGTCTCCCCAGAAGCCATTTGAATAGCGCGCTAATGATGGTCATAGATCAAACACCCATGATGTATTCGTCCACCGATCTTGTTAATTGGCAAAACCTTGGGGCGCAATCGACGGTATCCGCCATGTGGAGGCCAAAGTTCGCGAAGCCAAACGGTTCATTTTGGGTATTTGCTGCAGTTTCAGCACTGATGCTTACATTCAATAACTAAATCTCTGTGAAGCTGTTTGGTCAACAAGATCGCTATAGCTTATCCCTAAAGTCGTCCCAGCTGACTGGAGGCTATGCGCAATCTGCCAAGGTCTACCTTCCGCCAAGCTCCTACAGCTATTCGGACACGGGCATGTTTCACGACCCCGTTAGCGGTAGGCATCAATCGACACAGAAGTAATCGAGAACTTGGCTAGGTGGCTAATCGCTTATAGACACATGGTACCTCTTGACCAGCGCAGATCACAACATCGTGCAAATCAATAAAATAAATTCTGATGGGACACTAGGCGATAGGGCCTCGAGTCTAGGTAGGATAAGATTCAGCCCGGCCACAAGAAATTGTCACTAATTGATGATAAGCCGCCGGCGCATACGAAGCGCCCGGCTTGTTTTACGCCGATGGGGTGTACTTCTTGATCTGTTCCGGGAAAACGGGCTGGAGAGCCAATCCCAACAAAGTGTTCTGGTCCACCTCATTAGCCGGCCCATGGACAGGAGGAACTGATATTGCGCCCTCCGGCGAGAACACTTACGGTTCTCAGAATACCTTTGAACTGACCGTCTCCGGATCCCAGAAGACTACCTATATCTATATGGGCGACGCCTGGGACTCACGTGGTGGCGTGAGCTCCAACTATGTGTGGCTGCCGATGAAAGTTGACACTAGGTATGATCTGACTAGCTACGGTATTCTTATTTTAGTTTATCTGTCAAGCTAAATGTTCCTATATTATAGCGGTAAAACGGTTACATTAGAATACCATGCCATGTGGGCAGTCAATGTCCAGACAGGTGCCGTCTCTTCAGCAAAAGCAGCTAAGCGGTACGAGGCAAACCATGTGCTTTCGAAGAGAACAGGTACGTCCGTTACTATGTAAGTGTAGACTATTCTAACGTGGAGATCCTAGCAACTGGCGGATCGAACGAGATAACCTTCCGCAATATCACTGGCACGGGAGCCATGCAGTGGCTAGCTTTTGATTACACGGTGAACAGTCAAAATGGTAAAGAGCATTCCTAACAGCCGCTTGTTGACACGCGTTCACTAAGTATGGCATTAGCTGGCGAGGCGTACATTAAAGTCAACAACGAACCACCGGTGAACATCTCGAGCCTGAACTCTCGGGCTGGGTACCACAACTTAGTACCCGTGCAGTTGAAACTGGAAGCTGGCGACGACAATACCATTACCTTCGGGTCTATGGGCCAGGACGGTATGCACCTTGGCATTTGAGCACTGCGACCTAGCTGACAGTTTGATTTAGATTTCGAGATTTCCATCGCTGGGATAGAATCTTTTTGAAGGAAATCTAAACAAAATCATAGTAAAAGTTGTCCTCGTCGAGGAGGCGTTAGGTAGCGATCTATCATAGGCAAACCAGCCCCTATTTCCACATGGCAGTCCCCTGTGACATCTGGCATCTGACATCTGACACCTGGCGGATAGACCCACCAGCTGTCCTTCACACATTCGTGTAGATGCCTTTCCAATACTCAACAATTCGCCCATCTGATGATGCTACCAAAGAATCAGTTGAAACGTGAAGGTAGTTATGCTAGTAGGAGACGAATCTATGTGCGTGCACTAATTGGGTACCTGTGTAGATGATGCATTGCTCTAAGCAGGGAAAGTGTGGGTATTACTAAGGTCGACAGCAAGTCACAGAGCAGTTAAAGTAATAGAAGCTATGCCATTGACGGTGCTTTTACTATGGGTACTCTCCACCCCCGACGAAGCCCATAGTGACCCCGTCGGACTAAAGGTTGTAGCATTTTTATAAACAGGTAACTTACAGTAATTATAAAAATAATAGTGCACTTAGACTACATGGTATAAACCCCCAAGTCTTCAGTATAGTATATCAAGATACATCTGAGTAAAGTAAGTACTTAAGTACTTACATACCCTTATGTAGGGAGTATGTATTAATGGTAGGTAGGTACCTAGGATGTATAGTCCACTTTGGTGTCGCCCCGCCAAACCCCCCCACTAAAAAANTTGAATCCCCACTAAAACTTTCCCAGATCCGAGGACGGCGCCATTCGCCAATCGCAACAAAATTGAACAAAAATGAAGTCCATCTTTCAGAGGATCTTCCAGAGGATTGTCGTCTACGTCTACACCGATCCTATGAAACCTGTAATATAAGGCTGACTGAAATCCTATACCATGTCTGCCCTGGTACGTTATCCGCGCGGTTCCCCCTTCCAGCTAAGTACCCTGACCTTGCGACAACCGAAGATGTCTTCACCCACGCGCCCCCAGATTCTCGCCAGATTACATCCTAGAGAATTCAGCAGACCTAATTGCATTTATCATTTTCTTTAGAGGAGAGCTTTTGCTCGAAATGCCCAAAATGCCGTCATTACCGCGCGAATACACTTAGCCGTCACGCCTGGCCGCTTGCGAACGTTTCCCTTGACGCAATCTCAGCTCCGAGCTTATACTGCCACGAGTGCGATACGGCAGCAGGCATTCCACTCTCAACTAGAGAATACACCCAATGCCGACATCCTCCTTTCTTCGCAGAAACCCATCGCCCCGGCAATACCTCAGACCCTCACCGAGAAGATTGTGCAGAAGTACTCGGTCGGACTTGCCCCTGGGAAGAAGGTCAAGGCTGGTGACTATGTTACACTGTGAGACACAAGTTGACTGTTATATGAACACCTAGGCTGATGGTATCAGGGAACCGCATCACTGCATGGTGTGTATACCCACTTGACGGAGTGCATGGAACACCATTTGTTTCTAGACTAGGGACGGCGATGCCCTATACCATTCTAGAATCTAAGAATTTCGAGACTAACACGACGTTGTCATAAATATAGACACACGACAATAGCTGGCCAGTACGTATTTTTTNGCTGTTTCTATCTCCCATCCTTGCTTGCTGGCAACCCAAGAGCCTCACGTTAGTAGGGGTTAAGCCCAGGAGTATCATGATCGCTTCGACGTTCCTGGAAACAATCACTGATAACCTATCAAGGTGGCTAAGAAATTCATGGAAATCGGCGCTTCAAAGATCCATAACAATCGCCAAGTGTATGTCGTGGAGTCTTGATATCTCCTTCACGCAGTTGCGCCTACTCAAATGCCCGCTCCCGAACTTCTGCGGGAATGGAATTGGTGCTATTGTGGAAACTCACTAACTCGAATTATTAAATAGTGTCATGACGCTTGATCATGATGGTACGTTTACTGTGATCTTCTTGTTTCCTTTGTATGGACCGTCAATCATATTGCTCCTTCGGAGGGTCTGTCCAGGTTGTCACTGCTTGTAGACTTTGCTAATATTGATGTTCACGCAGTCCAGAACAAGTCCGAAGCCAATTTGAAGAAGTATAGTCTAATCGAGGAGTTTGCCGGCAAGCACGGCGTCAATTTTGTACGTATCATGGAGTCTTTTGTATTCCCTTCTATTAATCGTATCTACTCCCATGCGAACCTGTCAAATACTTGCCAGAGCACCATCTCTGCAATAAATGCCAACCGCTAACTCCAACCAGTACCCTGGTATGTATGAAGAAGATGTTAATGTCAACTAATGGGATGCAACATTTTGACTGTGAACGCCACTCACTAAAGTCGAATAGCTGGTCGAGGGATTGGTCATCAAATCATGATCGAAGAAGGTGAGTTTGCTTCTCACAGTCTATAGGATACAGCTTCCTTACTGATGGGCTCATAGGATATGCTTGGCCTGGGACAGTAACCGTCGCGAGCGACAGGTACCAACCCCAACAGCACAGCTCCTCTCTCTGACACGACTCTAACCTAGCATCTAAGCCATTCAAACATGTACGGGGGTGTATCATGTCTTGTGAGTTAAACGCGGCGATAAATTATCAAGGTGTGTGATATTGATTCGGCGTAAGGGGTTAGTAGAGAGCCGAAAGAACGTAAAGCAATGTGACTTACAAGGCGCGAAGAACCCCTGTTGTACGAACCGACGCAGCTAGCATATGGGCCACTGGTGCGTTACCTGAATCCCTCCCGATACCTCTGCCTCTACACATGAAATTATCTCACATCAATTCAAACGACAAGCATTAACCCAAGTGGAATGGTAGGGCGCACGTGGTGGCAAATACCACCCCAGGCAAAAGTGACATTGACAGGGGTAAGGATTGTTTGAGGAGTCTTGCCCAAAGGGTACCAAAAACTGATACTTAGCAGATCCTTCCCCCTGGCGTCACTGGAAAAGATGTAATAGTAGGTTGTTTGATTGAATGACATTTCTTTTGCCTTTGAACCGGTCGAATTAGACATCGGACCTCTTTTCGTCGTAAGCTTATCCTCAATAGGTTGCTCTGTGCGGCCTCTTCAACCAAGATGAGGTACTCAACCACGCCATCGAGTTTCATGGTTCAGAGCAGACGATGGCAAGCATTCCCATCGATGATCGCTTGTCGATAGGTGAGTTATTACACAGTCGTTTGCGGATTCCGACTCCTATGACCACTGTCCTATTGTCTAAATGTACTAACACCTGAAATGAAGCCAACATGACCACTGAGTGGGGGTAGGCTTCTTTCACTGTTTAATAGTTTTAGCAAGTAAGAAATACGCAGCTAACACAGCGTGTTTTGATATACACAGTGCACTGAGCGGTTAGTATATGCAGGAATAATGAACTTTGTAAATAAATCCTGACGTGTAATGTAGGATTGTTTCCTGTCGACAACATGCTTATCTCCTGGTATCGCGCCAGGGCTACCATGGCATCGGTGGAGGATAGCCCTATCCAAGTCC
Source organism: Xylaria multiplex (assembly GCA_011057905.1). Lineage (NCBI taxonomy): Eukaryota > Fungi > Ascomycota > Sordariomycetes > Xylariales > Xylariaceae > Xylaria > Xylaria multiplex. The sequence continues at coordinate 762,510 of WUBL01000002.1, read as the reverse complement.
GCCTGAACCATAAGTTTATTGACGAGCTTGAGGCGAATCGACTTGTCGCCGACCCAGGTGCCACATATGCCAAAGAGCTTTACCTCAATCTCTCTACTCGGTGCGTATTCTAATCCTCGTTCAAGTTTTTTNAAGCCCTTGCTGGCTCGCTTGTTCACTTGCTTCTTGAAGAATATCTTATATTCTAATACTGACGTTTCTTATAGTACGTCTGTCAATCTTGCGTCTTAACATCCGCAGTCTTTAAACAGCTCCTTTCGTGACGTCAAACTAACACGACTAGTTTCCCCATTCGTCGCTGGTCCCAATTCGGTCAAGGTTGCTACACCATTAAAGAATCTCGAGTCCCAGGATATCCCTCTCAACAAGGCATATCTTGTATCTTGCACTAACTGTTGGTGACTTACTTTGACCCAGTTTATCAAGTATCGTGATGGTGCTATTGCTGACTGTATGCTAGCACGGGCGAGTGATATTGCTGCCGCCGCTCGAGTTTTTCGCCAAGCGACAAAAGATAGCAAGCCTGCTCAAGTTGCCCCTGGTGTTAAGTTCTACATTGCTGCAGCTTCTCTGCCCGAACAACAGATCGCCGAGGAAGCAGGTCAGTGTCCTGATGTACCCTCTGCGAGAGCAATTTTCACCATAAATGGCAATTACTTACTTGAATCATTGAACAGGCGATTGGCAGGTTTTGGTCGACGCAGGTGCCGAGGTCTTGCCGGCTGGGTGTGGGCCGTGCATAGGTGAGAATACTCGTTCCTAGCTATCTTTCAAAAATAACTAATTTGAAAAAGGTTTGGTTAGTGGTTATTTCCAGTTCTTGCTGCTGCGGCACCGGCACTAGCATATGGGTGACGATGTCCAGCAATTACTGACATCAGTGAACAAACAGGGTACAGGCCTTCTCGAACCTGGCGAGGTCGGTATTTCAGCGAGTAATCGCAATTGTAAGCAACTTTCGATTATTTCCTTCTCTCTAAGTTTCGTTGGTTTCGGGATCAAAGAAGTATCCCTTAAGTAGAAGTGCAGCTCTCGAATCTTCATCCCCCTACTATAGTCATTTGCTGACCTCAGATTTTATAGTCAAGGGTCGCATGGGTTCTACGGCTGCCAAGGCTTATCTTGCCTCCCCTGAAATCGTCGCAGCGAGTGCCCTTCAGGGTAAAATCGCCGGTCCTAACTGGTATCAAAAACCCGAAGGCGTCGAAAAGGTCATTATTGGCGAGGGAAGTGGAGACCATGTCGTTGACAAGGCTCGGTCTATCGAGGATGCTCTGGACAGCATTATCGGATTAGCTGACAGCATGATCGCTACTGCTGAGGGTGCTAGCGAGCAGTCATCCGCAGCCGTGGCGGCTGAAGAAGAGACTCTCACTGAGGTCCTTCCCGGTTTCCCGGAGCAAATCGAGGGCGAGATTATTTTCTGCGATGCCGATAATATCAACACAGACGGTTCGTCCTCTCTCCCATCCTGCAGGCTGTTTGACAGCTCTTGTGCTTTGAAACATGCGATTGGTAAATCCAATATCACGAGTACTAGTGTCTAACTTGGGCACATTAATAGGCATCTACCCTGGCAAATATACCTACCAAGATAACGTGAGCCTAGAAGACATGGCGCGAGTATGCATGGAGAACTATGACCCCGAGTTTCGCAACATTGCGAAAGCAGGCGACATCCTCGTGACCGCTTACAATTTCGGCTGCGGGAGTTCTCGAGAGCAAGCGGCCACCTCCATCTTGGCTAAACAGATCCCTCTCGTCGTTGCTGGTAGCTTCGGTATGTATTACTCTTGCCCATCTATTGAGTTAAATCGGTAGAATGCGTTATCTAATAATCTGTAGGCAATATATTCAGTCGCAATTCAATCAACAATGCTCTCATGGGCGTCGAGGTCCCGCGGCTCGTGCAGCGTCTTCGTGAGACGTACAAGGATGATACCGAGAAGCCGTTAACCCGCCGCACCGGATGGAAGCTCCTCTGGGATGTCCGACGGTCAAAGGTTGTTATTACTGAGAAGGATGGCTCGTCGTGGGAGCAGAAGGTCGGCGAGCTGCCCCCTAATGTTCAGGAGATTATCGCAAAAGGGGGTCTAGAGAAGTGGGTCAAGTCACAGATTACGGCATAGCGTACTGTGGCGGTAAGACGCCATGTATATATTGGTGTTTGGGCTTCATAGGCCGTCAAGGGTGTGGGGCGGATCAAAAGTTGGGAAGAGAATAGGCTAACGAACAACTAGAAAGGGGTATGTTACAATAACCATCAACGACAGGTTGGATTCCAATTATATCGATGGAATCTTGCATCGTGAGTCTTGCTAAAGATAGTAATATCGTAGTGCAATATGCGGGACGGTGGAAATGCCTAGAGTCAGATTTCTCTGGTAATATATGACTTCTTATTCGTCCCGTGCTGTTAGCACTAGTAAAGACGATTGATAACCTAGCGTATTGGACTATTTCGATATTGGGGTTTAGCGCGCACCTGGCCGTGGTGTATATAGAGATTATATCGCTGAGCACGGCTTCGTCGATTCCTAGCCACTTATGGAATAAATGCCAGTTCCTTTAATTTGATGAATCTGCATTTGTGACCATAACCCTCAGCGAACCTAGACGACTTCACTTCCAGGTTCAGAGTCATAACCATTAAGTAGCATGTTTTATTATACGCCTTGAACTTCTATATCCTGCTGCAGTGTCACAAGGGCAGATGTCTAAGGGAAGTCCGCGTGACATGCAGCTATTTATTGAGCTATAGTAGTAAACTTGCTATAAAAATAAAATATTTTAAGATTGTTTTTGGCTATTTTTTTCTAAGTAAGAAAATTACCTAAAATTAAATATATAACAAACGCATACCATAAGCGGATTAACACTTTTGCAAGCCATACAAAAAAANGTCCGTGCATATCACGTGATATTTAAATAACTCTGTAAATTTTAGTGCTACAGACTAATAATTAGTACTTTTGAAATCGTAATAAAATAAGGAATTCAAAAGTATTTTTTATTATTTTATAGCATTTTTTCTTGCCGAGATATTTCCGAATACGCTAAAAATGCTAAGAAACTTTAGCGTATTTACTATATTTGGCAATATCTCTACAAAAGAAGATGCTATAAAAATATAAAAAATACCTTTAAATTCCTTATTTTATTACGGTTTAAACGGTACTATTTATTAGTCTGTAGCACTAAAATTGGCGGAGTTATTTAAAGTTGGGGAAGTATTTCCTATAGAAATTACCCTGGAGGGTACCGCCAAGCCAAGTGTCAATCCGCTTATAATATCAATCCGCTTATGGTATATATTAAACTATTATTCTTGCTTTATAATGCTAGGTCCTAACTCTCTAGTCAGCCTTTTCAGCAAACCACCCCCCTCCCCCCACAAAAATCCGCCTAGGTAGGATAGACCTAATGCTGATAAGTGCATGGACGATGTAACTAGAACAAGGGTGTACACGGATATACCGTATATTTCTTGGCAAAAGACGCCTCAACTCCGACAACCTTGCATTTTGGCTGCAGGCGAAATGCTGTGCTTCCCTACTGCTGAAGACGAAATGCTGCGCTTCCCTACTAGCTGACCTATCCGTCAAACCAACCGCAGACGCCTGTTACATCCCTCGCCGATGTTGAGTGGTTGGCGTCCTTCTTCCATATAGGAATGGAGCCCTCTACTATCTTCTCTCTCTATTTCTTTACTGTCTCCCTTCAACTTGTTTCTTATTTTTTTTYCCCTTTTTNATGCGTATAGGTCTTCCTCCACGATCCTCCAATTTTCTATTTGAAGCGCGGAAGATGGCTAGACGCTCTAGGCCAAAAACATCGTTCGTTGCTTCTAACCATATTAAACATCGAAAGCGGCTTTACTCTATGGACAAGGGCAAAAGCAATGATGCCGATCTTTTGAAAGACCTTCCCCTCATGAAACTTCCTAAGGAAATCTTCCCTACGATGAATATCGCGTCTTGGATGCTTGTCCGGTCGACCGTTTCCAGATACGAAGGGAACATTACTAGCAAGCCACGGCTCGTAGTTGACCCCAAAATTGTCAAGCCAGGAAAGGCACTTTCAGGCATGTTTCACTTGTGGCTCTACTTTAATTCCGCTGGCTAATGTACGCTAGGAATCTTGAAACTGACCTCCACCTTCCATGGTCCTAACGGCAAAATATTCAACATGATGGGAACGGCGTTTGTTATTGGCAAGTTTCACTTGTTGACATCAGGCCACATGATGTGGCACCCGAAACTTGGCCCTGCTAAGAAGGCTGTTCTACATGGAGACGCACGCTCTGGGCCCAATACTGGAGGTATTGAATGTGTAACACATTCAGCACAAACAAAACAAGTTAAAAAACAGAGTTTTTTTTNGTTTTGCCTGACTTAACATTAAATTTCGGCTTATTTAACTAACTTAACTAATTTTATTACTTGCTTTAACCTAAATATTTAACTAAAAAANCTTAAGAAATTTTAAAAGTTATTTTTATTTTAAANTAGCAGCTTAAAAANCTTAAAAAATTGCTATAAAGCTAATATTAAAGATATTAAATAACTTTTAATATACTTATTTTAAAATATAGCTATTATAAAATTATTATTAATTTTACTTAACTAAATACTTTTTTATACTTAATTAAWATAGCTAATATTTCTTAATATTAATATAATATATTTAAAGTTAAGACTAATTAAAGTAAAAACCTTATAATTATAATATTAACTTAATTTTTAAATATATTATAATTATTAATAAAACTTTTNAAAAAAAAATTTAAAAAGTAATTATAAATAATTTAAGCTTATAAAGTTTATAATTAATAAATATAATATATAAATAAAGAATATTTATAACTTTAATAAAATAAGGTTTTTAATAAGCAAAATAATTATTAAAATAGTTATTATAAGCTTTAAAAAAATATAAAAGATTTAAATAAGCTAAGCTTAAAAGTAAAAAATAAATTATTTAATAAATGCTTTTAAGGTGTATATATAATGTAATATATTAATTAAAAAAATGTAGAAAAAAAAAAAGGCTAAGACTTTAAGTCTTAAAAAAATCTAATTATAAACATAGTGTGCTAGCTACTTAATAGCCGTTAAGCTATTATAATAGCCTAATAGGTTAATAGTTAATAGCATATATATAATATGCGTTTTAGCGCGTAATATATAATATACCTTTTACGGGGTTATATTATTAAACTAATAATAAAATAAATATTAAATAAATAAAATATCTTAATAACTATATTTAAAACTATATAAAAACTAGTTATTATTTTTTAATTTTTAATAATTATAAAATTTATTATTTAATAAAATTTAAAAAATATTATTAGTTTAATAATATTATTATACTTTATATGTTTATTTATTTATTATAAAAACTTTAGCTTTTTAATTCAATTTTTTTAGTTATATTAAANTAATAATATAATAAATATATTAAGAGTTTAATATAATATAATTAAACTTATATTAAAAAANGCAGATTTTTTTACTAGCTTTTTATTTATATTTATATTTAAAAAATAGCTAAAATATCATTTTTTAACCTTTAGCTTTTAATTTAATTTTAAATTTTAAAAATATTTACTATAGTTACGGTATAATGTCTATTAGACTAGCTGCGGCCTGGCCGCAGGCCTGGTCCCCTTACCGGAGGCTGCGGGGTCTGGAGTGGTTTCCGTACTGATAGGGATAACAGGTTAGGCGGTAGGCCTAGCCTTATATAAGGTAGACATAACTAGCTACCTCCTCGCATGGTAAAGGTACTGAATTCAACTTTATATAATTTCTCACAACTACTCTCTCGTTCACCTTAACCAAGTGATCGCTACCCGTAACACGTACGGCTGTACTATATAGTCCGTTCTAGAATACCAAGCTACCACCTTGGTTATTCCACGTTCTTTTTAGGGAAATGATACAGGTGGCTAGGGGGGCCATGGCTACTGGTGGCCATGGCCACCAGTCTAGCCACATGGACCCTAGCCACATGGACCCTACAGACCCTACAGACCCACATAGTGTAGCCCACATAGGTAGGGAATTCTGGCTGCGCCAGAATTCCATACTTTCCTTTCTAATACATGCACTATATTTTACTTCTGAATCGACCCCTCTGTAGTCTGTGTCAGGAAACCTGCCGCAGCGGGTAAAATAGCCGTTGTGTCTTAAACGCAGGTGTGACAATTATTACTATAGAAATTAAATGCTAATTAATTTTTATTAAAACTAAGATTTAACATTATTTTCTAAGCTTTTTAACTAAAGTTTTAAATTTTATTAACTTAATTATAAAAGCAATATAAAAGTTAATATATTAAAATATTTTTTTAAGCTAAAAAAATAAAAAGCTTTAAAAAATTAATTATATTTTTAATAAACACTATAAAATTAAAAACAAGTAATTATAAAGTGATACGACCCCGTAAAGGGTATATCGCGTGTTATGTGTTAAAATACGTGTTATATATATGCTATTAACTATTAAGCTATTAGGTAATTATAATAGCTTAATGGCTATTAAGCAGCTAGTATACCATGTTTATAAATAAATTCTTTTTAAGACTTAAAGTCTTAGTAATAGATGCTTCCTAGGGTGTGTGTGTAATATAATGTATTAACTAGATAATGTAAGAAAAAAGGAAAGGCCAAGACTTTAGGTCTTAAAAAAAATCTAATTATAGACATGGTATGCTAGCTATTTAACAGCTATTAGGCTATTATAATAGCCTAATAGCTTAATAGTTAGTAGTATATAAATAATACGTGTTTTAGCACATAATACACAATATACCCCCTATAAGGTTATATTAAACTACTGCTTATAAAAAATAATTATTACCTTTAGTAATACCTTATTAAAACTATATAACCGCTTTTTATAATGCTATATTAAAATCTGCTTTTTTTTAATTAGTTTTTNAATAACTTTTTTATAGCCTTTTTATAGCTTTATTTTGTTATTTTTTTTTATAGTAACGGCTTAAGGCCTTACTATATATAATGGCTAGTAACCGAAGGTATTGCCACCTTGGTTATTCTGGTTTTTTTTTAGTACAACGGTAAGGTATGCGATCTTTTTGTTGCAGTGGGTCCACTATAGCTATTGTAGGTTAAACCCCGCTATTATAATAACTAAGGTACTTATAGTCGCAGGTTCGAGCCCTGCGGCTAGCAAAAGCGTACTAACGTTTTTCTAAATCAGTATATATGCCACTTTAAATAGTAGTGCCCTCGCTAGGCCTTTTAAAGCAGTAGCTTATATAGCCTCCTGCAAAAGGTTGTAGCTTTTAGGGCAAAAGCCTAGTGCCATAGGGGGTAGTAACGGCTTAAAGCCTTACCACATATAATAGCTAGTAACCAAAGGTATTACTACCTTAGTTATTCTAGTTCCTTTTGGTATAACAGTAAGGTATGCGATCTTTTTGTTACAGTAGGTCCACTATAGCTATTATAAATCAAACCCTGCTATTATATTTACTGCTTTTTAAAAGCTATTTTATAAATTTAGCTAAAGTTTTATATATATTTAATAGTTTATTAATAGTTTTTTATAATAATATAACTACTATTTTNATTTTTTATTTATTATATTTATATTTTTAATTTTTTTAYTTAATTAAATAATTAAAGCTAGTTTATTAATAATTTAATTAATATTATAAAATAGCTTTAATTTTATAAACTTTGCTTATTTTATTATTAAAATTATTTTATTTAACTTTAATATGCTTAAAAAATAGTATAAAATAATTAAAAAGTTTTTATTTTTTAGTATAAAGCTAAAATACTAAATAAAAATAACTAAATAAATTAAATAATTATTAAAAAGTTTAATTTNATAAGCTAAAATAAAAATAAAACTAGTTTTTATAATAAAACTTAAAAAAAAATTACTAGTTTAATAAATGTTTTTTAAAATATATATAAAATATAATATATTAATTAAAAAAATATAAAAAAAAAGGCTAAAACTTTAAGTCTTAAAAAAAACCTAATTATAAATATAGTATTTTAGCTGCTTAATAGCTTAATAGCTAATAGCATATATATAATATATATTTTAACGCGTAATATATAATATACTTTTTATAAGGTTATATTAATTATATAAAAATATGTTTTTTAACTAAATATAAGCTAAGGTAATATTATTAAGCTTATATAATACTTTAAAATTTTATTTAAAATAAAGTTTTAAAGTTAATATTAATTATTAGCTTATTTATTAAATTATTAATAACTAATTTTAATTTTTTATATAGCTTAATATTTTTTAATTTATTTTTTATATAAAATAAAATTTAAAAGTATTTTATATAATAAGCTTATTAATTTTTAGTATATTTAATTTTTTAAATAGCTTATTTAATATTATAATAATTTTATTTATATAAAGCTTAATAATTAAATTAAAAGCTTATTATTTTTATAAAATTAAAAAAGTTTATAAAATTTAAGTATTATATATAAATATATAATAAGTTTTTTTAGCGGCTATATTTTTTTATATAATTATTAGCTAATATATAATATAAGCAATTAATATTATAAACAAATTAACATTTTTATAAGCTATATAAAAAAAGGCTATATATATTATATAATATTTAAATAATTTTGCTAATTTTAGTATTATATATTAATAAATAATACTTTTAAAATTATAATAAAAATAAGGAATTTAAAAGTATTTTTTATTATTTTATAGCATTTTCTTTTRYTAAAATATTRCTAAATATRYTAAAAATGCTAAAAANCTTTAGCATATTTTTTATATTTAGTAATATTTTTATAAAAAAAAATACTATAAAAWTATAAAAACTACTTTTAAATTTTTTTATTTTATTATAATTTTAAAAGTACTACTTATTAATATACAGCATTAAAATTAGCAAAGTTATTTAAAAATAAAGTAAATATTACCTTATAAAAAATTAGCTTTTAAGGTATGTTAAGCCAAACTATTAATCTGTTTATAATGTTAATCTGCTTATGTTTTATGTTAGCTATGTTAATAATATAAACTTATAATTATATTATTAGCTATAATATATATACTAGGATTATATAAAGGTAGTCTGGTTAAAAAAGGATGTATTAGAAATGGAAGGGGTGGAATTTTAGCGTAGCCAGAATTCCCTATATGTGGGCTACACTATATAGGGTCCCTAGGGTCCCTATCTCGGCAGAAAAAAATGCTATAAAATAATAAGAAATACTTTTAAATTCCTTATTCTATTACGATTCTAAAGGTACTATTTATTWKTYTATAGCACTAAGACTCGCGGAGTTATTTAAAGTAGGAGAAGTATTTCCTATAGAAATTACCCTAGAAGGTACCGCCAAGCCAAGTGTCAATCCGCTTGTGGTGTTAATCCGCTTGTGGTGTTAATCCGCTTGTGGTGTTAATCCGCTTGTGGTGTTAATCTGCTTGTGTTATACGTTATTTTAAAAAAATATTATTTTATATTTAAAAATATAATTATAATTTTATATATTTGTTAAAAAATAGTAAAATAAAAAAAANTAAAAAGTTAAAAGCTTTAGTTATTTAAAAATTATAATAACTAATAAAAAACTTTTTTATTTTAAATTAATATTTATAACTAAAACTAATAATTTAATAGCTAAAATATTTAATATTTAGACTTTAAAATAAAAACTATTAAAAAAAAACTAACTTTAAAAGTAGGCTATTAAATAAGCAATTTATTATTTTTTTATAAAATAAATTAGCAAAGTTTTAAATTAAACTTTTTAATAGTATAAACAAAAGCAATAATATTATAAATAAAGTTATTAATATATTATAAATATTAATAATAGTATTATAAACAAAANTTAAAATAATAATTTTTTATAAAAGTATATAAATAATTAAAATATAATTATTATAATAATAATAATATAGTTTTATTAAATGCGTTTTAATTAAAAACAATATAAATAAGCTTTTAAGCTTATAACCTATTAAAAGTAGTAAATTATATATAATATATATAGCAAATAAAGTAGTATTTTAAAATAACTAATAAAAAACTAGAAGAGCCTACGGCATAAGGGAATATGATATACTTATAGACAAAATGGGTGTAGAGCGTATTAACCTCCCTTATTTCAACAGCTAGGGAATACATCTAACTACTTCGAGTACGATCTCCAGGTGGCTGGCCCTCCAAAAGAGTCTTCTACAGGCCTCCAGTACCTGATCCTCAAACAGAAGGAGAAATTCCAGTCGATATGGACAGCAGTAACCAACTCACCAGGTGAAGATCGCGAAAAGTCGACGAGTTGGATCGAAATCGTCGAGGTCGGGCTAAGGGACAAATGTCAGGTTCAGTTTATGCTTCAACGGATTTAACAGGATTTCCTCAATCCACATAGGCTTTGTCAAGTAGGACTGGCCCCATTACATTAATTTTAGTCTAGCAATGACATTATAGTGGTTATTAACACTAAACTGCAAACAAGTTTTTATAACTATAGCATTTTCTTTTTACTACATAGGTGTGACAAGGATAATGTGCTTGGAACTAGGGGTTCATATTCATAATAATCTACTATGGCTTCTGAGGTGTCCATAAAGGAGAGTTCCTTTCTCGAGAAGTCTAAGAAAGTGCCTTCTATTTATATATAAATATTCCCTCTCGTTAGGCAGCCATGCTGCCTTCCTTCTTGTTGGCAGTTGCCTAAAATGTCTTAACTGTTGGTCCTTCTTGCAGGAGATATGCTCTTGTGACTTCCTCAGTCAACCAATAGACTATAAGGTCTGCGCCAAGGCCTGTAAAGCCTTCTGATTAGTTAAAGGGGTGGAGACTAGGAGTCTTCCGTGTGACAGTAGGAATATAAAAGAACTAGTAAATGTGATAAGGATAATTATGCTTAGAACTAGGGGTTTATATTTATAATAATCTACTATAGCTTCTAAAGTTTTTATAAAAAAAAGTTCCTTTTTTAAAAANGTTTAAAAAAANTACCTTCTATTTATATATAAATATCTCTTTTTGTTAGGCAGCTATACTGCCTTCTTTTTTNGTTAGCAGTTGCCTAAATGTCTTAACTGTTAGTCTTACTTGCAAAAGATATGCTCTTGTAACTTCCTTAGTTAACCAATAGACTATAAGGTCTGCGCCAAGGCCTGTAGGGCCTTCTGATTGGTTGAGGGGGTGGAGACTAGGAGTCTTCCGTGTGACAGTAGACTATAAGCCGGCTCATCTGCACCAAGAATTATAAAAAGCCGTCTTTGGACTTACGGCTCTCTCTTGCCTTGCAGCTTGCCTAGGCTTGAAGAAAACGGGCGCAGTTAAGAGAAGGTTAACAGGGCTGCTTAGCACTGGCATGGATGCTAGCAAAAAGGAAAATGACAAGCCATTACGAGAATAGAAAATAACAGGAGCCCGAAGACAGCAAGTCTATTTTGTTGGATGTCCAACCGCATAGGTACGAGCTGGGTCGACTTAAATGAAGGACCCGGCTCCGAGAACACCAGGGAGATGCAAGAGATGCAAGAGATGCAAGAGATACCGGGAGATGACAGCGATTAGACGGTAGAAGACATGCCAGCTAGTTTTGGGAGGCTCTACTTCATGTATTGGGGTGCGATGACAAAGGCATTGGTCCTTGGACATCTCTCGACACCTGCAACAGCAGGGTCGAATAGGAGGAGACTGTAACGTTGGCTATGATATCTGTAGCCTTGGCGTCTGCCTACTCAAAGTGGACCTTTGGGAGCCGTTGGTTGGGGGTGAGACGTCCGACCTGGGCCAGCGAGCCCGAAACATACGGTGCAGAAAGGGTTAAAAAGGGGGTTGAAGAGGTTGCAGGGCAATACCTGCCGGCGGCTATAAGAGGCATGCTTGACTTGCTCAGGCGAATGGGGTGTAGAATTCAAACATGCATTACGAGAAACGACAACCTACATAGTACATTCAGCTTTCCAAACAATGTAGGGAGAAGTCAAATGCAGGAATACAGGAAGAAGTCGAATGCAGGAAGAAGTCAAACACAAGAAGTTAGATGTACCTAGGGAGAAGTCACGGTTGTAGTGCCTGGCAGACTAGCTGCGGGGTTGGTTCCCCCGCGGGGTCTGGGGTCTGGGGTTTGGGGTACGGCGTAGTGTGGCTGAGATGCGATTGTGGGCTGTGCTGCCTGCCACCAGTATAGCCACCAAACTGTTATAAGCCTCGGTCTTGAGGCTAATTCATGAGTGCTCCTAATTGCGTCTGGCACGATGAGAGATTTGCGTGGACTGATCGTTCATTTCGGCGCGGCTGCAGGACGAGAATAATTTGAATTTTCTACTTCTTTAACAGCTTGAGCTGAAGGTATAGGTAGTAACATGGGTAAAGTCAGAACCTTCTATGACGGTGTTCCCCTGGGTTTCTTATTAGGTAAGTAGTCTTAGTCACAAACAATCATGCAACCAGCTAGAGACCAAAACGCGATGGATCTAATGGCGTGGTTCAGAAGACCTTGTCCAGCGTGATAAACAGGAGATTGTCAGAATTACGCAACTCTGCCTAGGTATGTGCTTATCAAGTAGGTAAGGGTAATCTAGTTTGAACAGCACTCGGTTTTGGGCGGCTTTCTCGCATCATCTTCCCGCATTAGCTTTAGCCTGACCTACTATATACGTGCTCATAACCATCCCTTGATCTGCGATACCAGCACCCAACTATCTCCTCACACACATGCCTCAAGTCTGATCATTCGTATCTAATTGAGTATATATGGTACGCGAGAGCGCCTTAAATCTCGTCGACCCCAAAATGCATGATACCAACTCTTCCATATGTCGTATCGACTCGAGTAAGCGTCGACTGCCGAGCGACACTACCACCGAGCCTTCGCCAAAGAGACAGAAGCACGCATTTCCAACTCGACCGCCGCCCGCCTTCTGGGACAACCTGTCCGAGGTCCCCCTAACGAAAAGCGCCCTGCGAGAGCTAGACAGAAGAAACACTGCCGCTTCGTCACCCACGGCAGCTCCCACCCTTCGTCCGTCCCCTCGTCCGTCCCGTCGACCCATTACGCGGCGCACCGCCCGCGAGCAGAAGGCTGCCCGCATATCTATACAGCCCGCCACACAATATCTTGGCCCTCCCAGTCAGGCCGAATTAAGGCAGATTAGAAGCTTTGCTAGACAAGGAGGTCCCGACCTCTCAGATTTACGAGCGGTAGGTCACGCGCGCTAGTTTTTTCTCTATTCCAGCATCCCAGCATCCCAGCATCCCAATCTCACACCCCGGCTAGCATCACTACGAGCCTACCGTTGTCACGAGCCCGTCTGGAATGAGCTCCAGGCTCTCTAGTCTCGGTCGACGGAAGCGCGGCTCGGCATCTTCTTCGAAGAGCGCTCTGACACCACAAACGTCACAAACAAACACCACTAAGAGTATCAGCCCGTATGATCGCGCATTCCAACAGCATCTCCTGGATCATAATATCTTCCCAGATGATTATGAGTACCCAGACGGCACGGTCCCTCCAGAACCAAGTAACCTAGACGATATCCTTCGTGTTCTTGCAAAACGAAGGCCTTCTTTATCGCCATCTCGTTTTTCGGATAGTGACTTTCGACGGTTTAAACGAGCCGATACACATGCTTCCAAAGAATGGCAGGTTATATCCACCGTAATTCCTATTATTGAAGGGGAAGTTAGAGACAGTAAGTGCGTTTCCGGGCAAATCCCCTTTACAAATCTCGACCACCTGACGGATCGCCCACTCGTGCCGGGTAATCCCGATCGGTACTACGGCGCCCGCCCCGAACAGCTAAATCGACAAGTCCGGACAGAGCTAAGTAAACAAATCGTTCCTTCGACACAGCATGACCTTCCTATTGCACCAAACTTCTTTCTTGCCGTTAAAGGTCCAGGCGGGTCCCTTGAAGTAGCCGAGCGTCAAGCATTTTATGATGGCGCGCTAGGAGCAAGAGGCATTCGCAGTCTCCAAACGTACGGCGATGCAGAATTAGACTCCGACAATAACGCATCTACAATAACATCCATCTACCACAGGGGTACTCTCAAACTGTATGCCAGCCACACACTTTCACCAGCTATTCCAGGGACGAGTGGCGGGTACATGTCAACTCAAATCAAGGCCTATGCCTTGACCGGTGATGCCGATGCTTTTCGGACTGGGGCGGCTGCGTATCGGAATGCAAGAGATTGGACAAGGCAAATGAGAGATGAGGCGATTAAGAAGGCGAACGAATCGTTGATGCAAGACGAACAGAGCCAATTGGCACCTCCAGATGACCTAGCTTTAAGCTTTACCTCCAGTCAACGGACACTGACGCAATTCCGTCTTGACTCTAATACCGCGTCTTCTCCCGGCGACTCCGACACTTCTGCGGATAAGCTAGCGCTAGAGGCGCCCTCGGCGAAACGTACTCGGCGCTACGAGCAGCCTGTTGATACAGATCCAGCGTTATAGGCATATATGAATGTGTCATAAAGTGTTATATTTTTAGTTCCTATTGTTAGCAAACCAGAGCTAGATAAGGAAGGGACAGTGTGGCCCACACTATGTACTAGGATATAGTTATGCATCCTGCCCTCACACTGGGCTTGGGCAAACCAATACAACCATCTTTTGCATCTCACTTCTTTTACCAGTTATGCAACATCTACTCGTGTTAGAAGTCTTTGTTTAGGGGGAACTTAATAAATGTTAGGACTGCCGGTATAGGGTATAATATGACACTTGTTGGTGCACAAAGCTTCCTTAGAAGCCTTGTAGTTACACTACCACCATATACAAGGATTTCTTTGTTTCCTAGGTATTGCCTATGACAATAAGAATGTCGCGCATCACGAGATGATTGGACATGACGCCATCACGAAGTCTTAGCTCTAACCAAGACTCGGGGGAATGCGGCATATAGACCTAACAGGTCCTCAGCTGAATAGAATCATAGTAGGACCTAATAGGCATAAATAGGCCTTATGATTCCTAGGCTCTCAGACTAATTCCTGGAATCCAAGGACCTTGAGAACCATATAGACTTATTAGTTGAATACAACCTTAGTTCCAAGCTGCCCATCATTGCCCCTTGCCACAAGCAACCATTGCCGCACATGGTCACATCCACAGGTTATTTAACCTCCCCCACAATCGGTGGTTGTGGGATAGAACTGCCTTTAATTTGGATTTAGCGGGTATTGATACCAGCGGTAATAGCGGACCTTATGTTTCTATAGCTTCTACCATAGTTTCCTAAAATAATATTTCGTATAAACTGCATATAACTGCGGAAGGGATTAAGAATAACCGCTTTTAGCTTAGTTATTATAGAAATTATGCAACTAGCCTATCCTTTACATAGCAGTAGCACTTAAACCCACTGGAACGTGGAATAACCGTTGCTGCATTTACAATAAGACGTTACAAAGACATTGGATATAAAAACAGATTATATACTATACCAGGCATAACGGAAACAATGCCCAGCCTGACCAATAAATAAAAGTCAACTCTACCTTGCAGTCAGTTCTGTAGTTAGTCAGTCAATCGCAGTCAGTCAGTTAGTTTTGCAGTCAATCAACCAGCCAATCAATCAAACCCGCTGCCAACGCAACGGCATCGAAAGCAAAACCTGCCACCAAGTCTGCCCGACGCACCAATAACAGTAACACCTCAGACGAAAGTGGCCACAGCAGCGACGTACAACCACTACCACCCCGTGGCGGCAGGAAGAAGGAAGTCGACAACAATGGCCCGGCCGTTCTCGAAAAAGGCAAGTATTTCGGTAAGGAGCCCATCCCTGCCCCTCCCCCAGCACTACGACACATTAAATATGTATAAGGAGGACTTCGAACCAGCCCTGCCAGTCGGCTCCGAGACCTATAAGGACCTGGACGGAATCGATCGGATTGGTTCTATGAGTAACAATGCCCTCATCAGAGACCGTTGGGATGGCAACCTTACTGTGCAGGAGGATGAACTATGCCAGGCCTATAACGAAGGCTATAAATAGCGGACATTATCCCCTGAGCTTTTCTATTATATCGCAAGGCAACATAGTTAGAGCTTTGATTTTTGCAAGACTATAATTAAGCAAATCTATAAACAGGTTTTCCTACGTTAAAACATAAGCATAGCAATTAAAACCTCGGACAAAGTTGATATTACCAGTTAATAAATTATTAGGTGCTAAATTTATTACTACATACGTCAATCTCAGCCTAGAGCACTAGGGAACCTATGCAGAATGGTATGCTGAGTATGAAAACCGCCTATATGCAGCCTTCCCCGACAAAGACAAGCAAAAGCGAATAAACCCAGACACATTGGCCCCAAAACAGGGCCATACCTGGGATGGCGAGGAGGATGAAATCGTCACTCCTAACCCTGGAATTTGGCGGAAGCTCGAAATCCTGGCCCTCAGTCCAAACAACGTCAACACTCTACGACTCCGGGATGATACAGAAGCCGAAACCAAAGCCAAGAGAGCTCAAGATCGAGAGGCCGAGGCTGACGACCCCGATGACGATCCCGATGACGATCCCGGTGATATTTCCGATGACGATTCCGATGATGAAGATCAATTGAAAAAGCGTGTGGCAATGGGTGTGGAGGAGGTCAGAAACCTCATCAGAGATACTGAAGATGGGGGGGGGGGGGGGGGGGCAAGCTACATATTTGATCGGACCAAGGAAGATGATCGCGCGGCAATACCGCCGGATCGCATCGGCCAGATCAAATACCTCCTGGATCGGAGCCATGGCTCAACGGCGTAAGTCCCAATACCCTGACCATAAGTAAAAATCGACTCTACCCTAGGTTGGTTTGATTTTTAGAGTAGGATGCATAGACCCTACCAAAAACAAAAGCTATACCCTGAGTGTTATTGCCTTTCTTGCAATTGGGCTAGTCGTCCAACGAATCGCCAAGCTACTTATAATTACTTTCAGGATTCTCGTTGCGGCCTCGTATTCTCTTGTTAGGCTTTAACTAGTCCGACTAGTGCTTATAAGTTAGTCTCTTCGCCTTCTATATGCCTTAAGATTCCCAGAACAAGCCATATGCTTTCGGCGGGCTTTAAGCACCATTCAAAGATCCTACTCGTTTTCAATTCCTTCATCTCTAATCTTAGGCTGCCTGACCTCGGTGCTCCGCGTAGGATCTGTAAATGGGTTGCTCCCACGCGCCCTGATGGAGAATTATGGAATGATTGGATATGAAGCTATCACGAGTCACAGAGCCATATGTAGGTATACCAACAATAAGGCATGAAGATCTAACAGACCTACGGATGAATGGGATCGTATGAGGCCTAGTTCCAAGTCCTCTATAAGAGCCTTCGTCACATAACTAGTTGCCAAGACTGCCAGTATGGGGTAGAATATGACACTCGTTGATGCACAAGGCTCTTTTTGGAAACATTGGAGCCATACTACTACCATATACAGGAACTTTTTGTTTCCTAGATATTGCCAATTTATGACACTAGTACTCCATAATCAGATCAACGTGACCGGATTACGAAGACTCTACTATGGAGCCGACCGGATTATGAACCAGAGACAATGGCGTCTAGCGTCTACCCATGTTAGTCATCACTTGAGGCGTATATAAGTGTTACCTAGGGGTTAAATCTTATCCCTATGCTGAAACAGCAGCCAAGGGAATAGAATGCTTGATTAGAGGTTGTCAGCCTAAGATGTTGAGAGTATAATTATCGTTTGCCAAGCTTGAAGGCAACTATCCTGTTCAGCCTACGCAAACAGACAGTTTCCCAGATGTTTTGGACAGAATCATGTCCGGCATCTAATCTTTAAATACGCCTTCGCTACTAATCACAAGCCTTCGTTTGTACTCGCATACTACGGTGAACGACCCATCCGCTTCTACCTCTGGAGCTCTTGGGACTGTAAGAACTGCAACACACACGCTCGCATTGCCATTGGGTATGCTTTCCAGCATCAATAGCATGTCGCACGTCTAAATTAGTGCCTGAGAGGATAAATCCCTCACGTCATGAAGCTGGTCCGTCTTCTGATTTTTCAGCTTCCAAGGTTTCCCCTTCTCAAACGTCGTCCTCGGAAATATTAACGTGTAGTATACGGCTTTGAGACCACGAGCTGTCAGGACCGCTTCAGGTCTCTGGGTAGACAGCATCAATCCCCCGGCGCTACCGCCGTGGCTAGCCATGAATGACGCCATCGCCCAGCGAAATCCCGGAACTTGCAGCTTTACCCCCGACAAGAAAAGGAAATTTCTTGGGAACTTTCCAATCTCCTGTATCAGCCGTATCATCCTATTCTCTGAGTTAAGGTCTACCAAGAAAGATGCATGGGCTCCTAGTAGACTCGCAATCGCCAAGGTCTCATCTGGTGGCCTGCTTGTAGTCCTCCATCTAAGGGAGCGAGCGACGTCGCCAATCGCATAAGAGTCGTACTTAGACAGCTTCGAAAGCCGAAACAGCTCGCCCGCCAAATCGGTTAAATGAGGGAATAGTAACATATCACTTGGTCGTGGCATGATGTCTTTCAGTAACAATGGTGTGTCCGCGAAGACTAAATAGAGCTCTTTGGCTAGTACTGCTTCTTGGAGCGTCCACAGACGCTGCATCCAGCCAGAGGTGAGGACACGCAAAACCTTCAGGTCAGGCGGCTCTGTGGAGTAACACCGTTGCAGACCACTATCTAGCACTAGGACGGCAGCCGCCTCGCTGTACGTGCGTGCCATCATCCCGATCGCTATCTTTCGTGCATCATCCGCTTTTGGGATACATATTCCGTCTGTCCAGAATGCCGCTCCCGGTCGGATTTTAGAAACGAGAGAAGCTAGCCGATGGAGCTGACAAGTCGAGAGTCCGGTCTCTGTTGTACCACCTAAGCCATCCGCCCAGACATATGAAATGGTGACGTATGGGACATCCGATGCTTTATGAACTTTGAGTTCAACGAAATTCTCGTGGGATCTGTCCGCTAAGGTAATGATAGGTATTTCCTCCCCAAGAACAAGCTTCTTTACTTCTTCGAGGGGCGGCCTAGAATACTTACAAGGAGTACTCAGCGGTGCTTTTAACAATTGGTAAGATAACACATGCTTTTCGGAGTGTAGGATTTCTCGTCAACAATATAAGTTGCACAAGCCTCCGCCGAACAATCGCCATGGTAGTTGCTATCCTCTGCTGGCCCGTGTGAAAAAGCATATTCGAGTGACGAGACGGATGCTGTGCTCACGAGATATTCGACGATAGAAGGGCACCACCCATCAGCAATCATCTCCCTCACCAACACCTGCCGGTTAGGCTGGGCCCAAACCATAGACCAGGAGAAGCCCCGGCGTGGCAAACTCGGCGGGAAAGCCATCTTAGCGTTCACCAATGCCTCGCTAATCAAGGCAATGAAGCAAATCGTAGATGAGGCATCGTGGCCCAAAACCTCGAATGCAGCAAATTGCGATTTGAGGATACTAATCATCATAGAATGGGCTTGGGACAGACTAATGTGAATTCGTTTCAGCCAGGGTTCGAGTTCCTCTTCCCGGCCCGCTTTAACCCGCTCAATAAAGCCTTGAATAATCTCGGCAATGCTATCCTTGGTCATGAATAGCCTTCCGGATTCGGCCTTGACAAGTTTACTCTCCGGGATATGCTGCTCTACTACTGCTTCCAGCAAGCCGAACGTGAGCAGGCTCTGCATGCTCGCAGCGAACTCCCCCCGACCTAAGGAGTGATCTGCTCGCCGGATTTTAAGATATTCGGCTAGTGGCACGATGCTATATCCGTTATGGGGGAACCCGAGCCACGGCGGGTGTTTAAATACTTGAGACCCTTCTCGCTTCCCTTTTCCCTTTCTGCTGGACATCGTGGGTGGCGGGCTGAAAGTAGGCGAGAAAACTCACAACGTAGACAGATAGATTGATCGGTTAATCAATTACACGTCTACCAGAGCATTTCCTAATTAAATTCCCCTGCTTTAATGACTTGGGAGGTACCTATAACAAGTACAGCTAAGGGTATTATATCCACCTTCTTTTCCCTGGCAGGCCATGGGTTCCAGGTGGGAGGGCATTTTCTTCTCTCTGGGTTAGCGCTAAATCTCTTTACCCTGCCAAAGTGTACTGCCCCCGATATGGGGTCTTGTTCCCTTTGATGGGTTGTTCTAGAGTGTTTAGGGACCTACTACACAACTTCTTTTCTACATCAACATAATTAAAGGCATACCCGACTCGAATACGCTGTAAAATCACCTGTTTACCCACTCTAATAAACTGCGTTGCTTTTGAATGCGTTTATTATCATGATATGATGCCTTTTGTTAAATTAAGTACTTAGCTAGACAGCTTTAGGCTAGCTTTCGAGGCTTTGCTATTCCGAAATCCGAATTCGAAGCTACTCGAGTAGCACCGGCCGCGTACCGAAAGCTAGCCAAAAACGCTTCCACTTCCCTAATACAAGTACTACACTATTTACCTTTGCACATGTATATGTGCCCTATATGTGTGCTGTAGCCTGTAGATAGTATGCGCAGTAGACTCTCTTATAACAACACGATGTAACGATTGCCAAGAACACCACCAATTAGTCTACAGTGACTAACCGCGAATGATTCAGTGTCACAGAGGGGCTACACTAACCTTAGTTTGATCGCTTACTATATTTAATCCTACCAGTCTAGACTGGCCGGCTAGGTATGTCGTCTTTGGCATATGGTTTACATCCACCGCTATATCTCAACTATGCGACATCATCAAGTCGCATGAATTGAACATGTTCTCAACAACGCTTCTAAGGTTTTTCCATGTACCACTTCTATACGTGCCCTCCTTTTCCCAATTGTTCTGGTCCTCTGCGCCGTCTGTTTCCAACAGCAGCCTACATCATGTCTTACCTCAGATAGAAGCGCTTCGAGGAATTGGGGGAACTGCTGGTATATCGATTGGTGTCATGCGCCAGGGTCGTGTCGTTCTGGAGCATAACTTTGGACTTGCCGACATTGACAACAACATCATTCCAACTTCATCAACGCGCTATCCCTTGGCTTCTCTCACAAAAGCCTTTGTCGCCGTTACCATCGCGCAGCTAGTCCACGAGGGCGCCTTGGATTGGGACGTGCCCATTACCTCCTATATACCCGAGCTTTCGTTCCAAGCCGATCCAGCGCTTGCCGATAGCCTTACACTACGTGATCTGCTTTCCCACAACACCGGACTTAGCCGCCTAGACGCTCTCTGGCTAGGTGCCGAAAACGAGGTTCTCATCCCTAAGAACTATACCCTCACGCTCTGCAAACATCTTCATCCTGTATATGCTCTCCGTTCAAAATGGCTCTACAATAACTGGATGTACGCCTTAGCTGGCGAAGTCATCGAACGTGTTACGAGCATGTCATGGGGCCAAGTCCTGGACTACAAAGTGCTTCGAAGGATTGGCCTTAGCCAAACTACGGTCTATAAGTCGGCCATCCCCAAGGGCTCAACTGCTTTGCCTTATCTTGTTCTGGATGATAAATCGCTTGCCCGCACTGGCGATTTGAGTCTTACAGACGGCGAGCTTATGTCGCCGGCCGGTGGAATCCGCAGTACTGTTCGTGACATGCTTTCTTGGGGCAATAGTCTCATCGCCGCATTTCAAGACGACGGGAGTCCGCTTTTCTCTATGGATGCTGTCTTCTCCGGTCAGAGCTTTTTGAAAAAGTCCGCAACCGTAGATGAACTATACTCACTAGGTTTTGTAAAGGCGACAACTCCAGCCCAGTTTGGAATAATTGGTTTCAACCCCGGTCTCGTCAATTCCATGCCCATCATTGGGGGTAGTCCTGGTCACCAGGTTTTTTATCATAACGGGGCTATGCCAGGGTACAATAATTGTTTCGTGATCATCCCGAATCTGGATATAGTTATCATAGTATTGACAAATTCCATATCTCAAGGAGACACAGCAGACTGGGCCGCACAAGCACTAATACAAGCCGTTCTAGACACAGAGTCAACTGTGGATATAGTGTCATTCGCCGAGCAAGCTTCTACGAAATGGCGAACAAAATACGCGCGTATCTCCAATATTCTCAATGCGCAACGGATCCCTGACACCGACGAGCCCTCCCGCAGAGATCTCGTAGGGATCTACTATCACAGCACGGGAGCTCTCTATCTTGAGGTGTATGAAGATGAACAAGGTGTCTTCATGTTCAACATTAACGGTTTGCAGAGCCAGGCCCACGTGCTATCACACTATCATTATGACACCTTTGTATTTCTACCATCGGCAGATGAGCGCATTCTTCGGGGTCTTTTGCACTACGGGACTCATTCATGGTTGCTGTCTTTTAAGAAGAACGCACAAGGTGAAGTGGAAAGAATTATCTGGAGACTAGACGAACAAGACACTACCCAGGGAGAGGTTTTTATCCGGAAAATAGTCTTAGAGGACTAAGCTTCGACGGCTACCGAGAGTGGGTGGTCTCACCGCCCTAGGAGGAAGTGACGGATTGAGATCTCTCGAGAGCGCTCTAAAGCTGACACTATGACTTAAAAGCGTGTGTGGAATATCAATATCGAAGCGTATAAAGAACTACTCGGCGAAAACTGTTTCGAGAAGTTCATTACATTCTGGCTGTTAGTAACGTATCAATGCATCAACATGTTGAGGTTGATGACCGTGTCCTGTCTCTACTGTTAGGTATAAACTACACCACGACGTCATAGTGCACTCTTCTAGACAACAATATGACGATAGGTTTCCTTGTTTAAGCCATATAGAAAATACTGGATTATGACTAGCTGATAGATTATATGGCAATAGCGTGGTGTCATGTTGTGATTCTAAGGTAGTGAATAGCACTGCCCTACGTGTTGCATTAGTAATCTTGCATAATCGAGATATCTAGCAGGGGTCGCAGATAAAACGGCAAGACCATTGCGCTGATGTTCCCCATTAGTTATTGACTATTTGATAGAAAAGTCCGCTAGAGTAGTAGATGAACGCGAAACTACTAGTCGCTAGTAAAAGTCGGCATATATCAAGAGAGTGAATGGCGGCGGCCTAGAAAAGTTAATTATCGATGTCGTAGGCAAGCCACCCTAGATAAAATAGGCCTAACTGGTGTTTGGGTGTCGCCTCTACAGTTAGCCTATAGAATAACGCTAAGGTCCTTTTAAAAACAAGCCAAACAAACAACAGGCGAATCACTTAATAAGGGTGATATAAGTAAGCTCGAAGGAAATAGGCTAGACTTTGAAAAAAAAAAAAAAGANAATAGTGGTATCCTTTTTATATTTCCATTACATTGTTGCTAAGTAGGTACTAATTTTATAGAAGCGATAAAAATTAGTACTTACCTAATCTTATGTTTAAAATTCAGCGGCATTTTAACAGTAAAGGGTGCAGATAATAATTAAGTAGCATGTTTTATTATATGCCTTAAGCTTCTTTTTTGTTATACTTTCTAAGCTGCTGTAGCCTACTATAGCTATTTATTAAGTTGTAGTGGTAAACTTGCTATAAAGGTAAGATATTTCGAGATCGTTTTCAGCTACCTTTTTCCGGGTGTGACAATTACGGCATAACTCCATACCAGTTAGGCTATAACCTTCCAAAAGGAACGTCGAATAACCAAGGTGGTAGCCTGGTTACCTAGTATGGTCTATATGTACGGCAGCCAGCCCGTGACTTGCAGCCACCCTAGCGCTCTGATCCTAGGGCCTGCACACTGCTGGTTCGTGCTGCCGTAACTCCGGGTAAGAAATTTACCAAGAGTTAAATATGCGAGCTTATATATCGATACTAAGATTATTTCCTGCGGACTAAAAGTGGTATCAAGGTTATATAAGGTCTTTATAAGTTATTAAACAAATTATCGAGGAGTTCTCTATTAAAAATAAGTGGCAAGGATATAACCAATTTATATACCTAATTAACAGCCTATAAAACCTTTTAACTTGCTATTTATACTATAGTATAATTTACCTTTTAATTTAACGGATTTATTATATTAAAAGTACTATCTTTGACATTTTTAAGGCTGCTTGTGTTAAAACCAAAAAAAAAAAAAAAAGATTTCTTTAAGGCAATAAAGCAACAAAGACCCGAGATAGGTATATAATTCCTGAGCTTCCTAGAGACGCTTGATGTAGATTAGAGTAAAGCTTAAAAGGGATCCAGAATCGCACTGGGTCGGTTTAATATGTGTTTCGGCTAGCTTTCCAGCTCTTATATTAAATGAAAGGCGTACAGTCTGCTAGTGTGTGACAAGGATAATTATGCTTGGAACTAGGGTTCATATTCATAATAATCTACTAGGGCTCTGAGGTTCCATGAGGGAGAGTTCTCTTCTTCAGCAGCCTAGGAAAATGCCTTCTATTTATACATGAATATTTCCTCTCGTTAGGCAGCCATGCTGCCTAACCTTCCTGTTAGCAGTTGCCTAAATGTCTTAACTGTTGATCCTTCTTGCAGGAGGTATGTCCTCATGACTTCCTCAGTCAACCAATAGACTATGAGGTCTGCGCCAAGGCCTGTAAGGCCTTCTGATTCGTCGAGCAGTGGAGACTAGGAGTCTTTCCGTATGACATAGTGTCACAAGGGCAGATGTTCTGGACTTGGGAATAGCTTCATTCCTGATGTTCTAATAATTGATTATGGCGTCAAAGGAACGCTTGAGGAAGAAGTTCTCCTCAGAGGGGTCCAGGACCAGCCAGCCTATATATATATATATATACATAAAGTGTCTCGGAACTTCCCCAAGGGAAGTCCGCGTAACAGCTAGGGGTTAGGCGTTATAATCTTGGATAAGACAACTTTTTGAACTGAATTATTTTTTGAATATCGAAAGACTAACGCAGTTGCGGTAATTCCATTCCTAGGGAAAACAGCCGTACCTCCATCTCTCGAAGAATCTATTTTTGCTGATCAGCCTGGGAGTAGTATTATCCATAATGATAAGGTGTTTTACCAATGTGGCTTGACCTAGTCCCCGAACGTCTCATGTCTTTCCAAGTCTTTTTCGATGAAATTTTTGTCCTACAATAATATACTACGCTTTTTCTTTCTCCTCGCCACAAGGGTTCCTGGTAGAAAGTGAGATAAAAGTGTAATCTTATATATAATGTTCAATACCTTGTTCCTCGGGCGTAGCAAACTTTAGGATGTGATAGAGGTTATATGTTGGGATGGATATAATTGAATCCTATACTGTACTTCTTAGTCATCTAGCTTACCATCTGTAGCCTACCTAAATGTTAAGCAGAAGCAAGCCCACCTGCCACAATTTCTAGTCTAGAGGAAAGAAGATGTTGTGTACATAAGCGAGAGACGTTGGTTAGTCTTAGGTTAGACCCCTTAAGCAAAAATAACCCCCCCNATCTCCCCTATACTTAGGTCACAACATCATCTGCATACTACCTAACCACTTGCCTTTAGGCAATAACAATATTTTATGCATAGGCTAAACATGAGGCTAGATTACAAGAGTAGTCTAATCGGGTCCGCAAGACCGTTTTTAGCAGGAGGAATCAAGCCAGCCCACCGATATATAGCTATACAATTTACAGCACCTATCACAGTCTAGCTATTATGCAGCTGTTATTAGTGGTATATTCGTCGGTCGCGCGTCTAGCACGCCCGCCATGCGAAACCATGAATCATCTAGTAGATTAAAATATTATGTATGGTCCAGAAACGACTTTTTCTTTCTCTCCTTTCCTCTCCTTCGAGTTGCATATCATTCCCTATTATAAAAAAGGTAAAGTTTTTACACATTATATTTCCACCGCTACATTGTCAGATATATCGTTTGTCTTAGCTTATTCCATGTGTCTGCAGGGCTTACTTTCTTGGTATATATACGAATATATCCATTTTCAAAATAGCCTTGTATCTAATGCCATGACAGCTATCTGGTACTGTGTAAGCTACCATTTAACACGCCTGTTAAATTAGGTTAACGCTTAAATAAAGTGTTACTGTTTACGCGGACCTTGGAACATGGCCTTAGACGTCTATTGTCCTCATCTTGACTGTGCCCATCGGCGTTGTCAACAATGTAGGTCAGACACCGCAAAAGGCGAGGGTGTTAAATCCAAGGATAATATAATAGGAGAAGCCATGCGTTGATCTACGGTATGGTTTGGGGTCAACACAGTGTGCGTTATCCTTACCTGCTACGGATATTTTAGCATGTTTTTAACAAGAACTATTTCAGTGCCATGCGTGTAGCTAATTAAGCTGCCTTTAAGTTCTTACATAATATAGAACCTCGTTACTTTCGACTCTTTGCGACCGGTTAAGCCGAATGCGCTTTACGTGACGTACTATGTAGTTTATACGGAGACTAGCGTATCCATACCCTACAGAAGCTGTTTCATCATCCAAGACGATAGCCATCGAGACGATAACGATAGTGTAGTGACGTACCTAGCGCCTCATTTGTTTACACTAGTGTAGAGGGGGGATAGGAGAAGATGGTAAGCTCCGTTGAGTTATTGGCCCCCTTCTCCGACATCGATAGTTTAGTACAGCCCTATGCATGCTAATGCGTGTGCATTGGGCGGGTGGCGAAACGACAGGCTTCGTATTCCACGTTGCGCTTTACGCCAAATGGAATAGTTACATCCTTGAGACCCGCACCGGCTACATGAGCCCAACAAAAATCGAAAAGCGTCCTGACTATCTGCGACCGATTGCCTTCTCCTTTGTCTCTCTTGTAGACACACTCATCATGCGCGTGCATGCGGCGGTCCTTGGTTTTATTGTATCGCCAGCTTTGGCAGCGTACCTGCAATGGCAGTATTGCGACGGACACGATGGCAATACTCAACTCGTACCAGAAGGGTTGAATGCGCATCTTCAACGGCATAATTCGGGGACGCAGATAAACCTTCGCTTCCGGGAACGGACAACGCAAGAGAATTGTGATTCCCTGTTATCTGAGGTTGAGGCGGCTCTTCATGTCTCACTGTTGGGCGCATCGACGACGTCTTCCGTGGTAACCACTACGACATGTTCGGCGCCGTACAGACCCGACAGGGACAACAATTCGGCTATCTTAGACATTGCCATCTCCACCGATACCGATATTCTCTATCCCGTTTCCACCTTCCATCTTAATCTCCATTTATCAAGAGGGAAGCTAACGGATGAAATCGAATGTGTGTCAGCCAACATTACCCCGGAACTCACTCCAATGGTGAAAATGGCCCTCCAATTAATCCCGGCGGTTACTTTCATCGTCGTGCTCTTCGTTGGCTGTTTGAGGACCCTTTTCGAAAAGCCGGATTCCCTAGTAGAAGGGCACCAGGACTCCCTTCAACCCAGCCGCCGGTCCGTTCTTCCTGGGGTTAGCGACTGCCTCTACCACCTTCAGTTTGTCTTCCTTACCGGTGCTCTAAGTCTTCGATATCCTGGATTTTACCAGCCTGTCGTGAGCTATCTAAACTGGTTCTCGCTCCTCAGTAATTCAAACGCAATCACTAAAGGTATTACTTATCGGGGTGTCAACGACGGCATTTATGAAATCAATGGCACATACGGTGGCACTCATGGTCTGGAACTCATGACGCAAATTGCCGGAGCACCGATGACAATGGAGCTCTGGGTCAATATGGTGATCCTGATCATCTTCATCTCTGTCGCGATTGCGTTACTGTTAGAAGTCAATGTGTTCCTCAACCGAAATCGAGAACCCCAGCGCCAGCCGGAACAGGATGAGCAACAATCGCACACAGGTTTGCAGGACCTGATAAACCAGGTACTCAGGCTAGTTCTCTCGTACTTTCTCTTGCCGCTCATCACACTTTCGGCCTATCAAATCGACCGCGCTAATACTCTTCCTGGATATCACACCGCCTTGGCCGTTGGCTTTATCGTTGTTATTATCTTGGCCTTTTTCTGGCTCGTATCGCAGATTCCGGTCCGGAATCTCGGTATGTTCATATCGTACCATTCAAAGGTTTATCAGCCAGTGCCTACCACCAGTCTGAAAGATAACTCGTTCGTTTTAAGCTTCTTTGTTTTAACCTTCATACGTGCCATTGCGATTGGCGGGTTGCAAGTTACCCCTATCGCACAGATAATAGTGCTTATACTTTCTGAGATAATTTGTATTGTCTGCATCATTTCTTTTAACCCGGATTCAATCAATTCAACAGGTACGGCCTGTGCTGCCAGCAGACTGGCCACATTGATATTCATGATTACTTTCCTACCTGGAGTAGCTGGCCTTCCCATCAAAAGCGTCATAGGATACATACTATTATTCCAACAAGTCATAGTCTTATTCTTTGCCATCCTACTGCCTAGCATACTTGGACTTATACGACTATGCTTCGTTGCAGGGCGAACTGAAGATATTCCGGTGAGTATGATTACTCAAAGCAGTATATATACTCTTTCTAATATATATTTCGCCGCAGGTCTTCAGTGTTCGCCAACTCCGCCGACGCCAAACACGCAACAGCATAAATGAAGGACAGGAGTCCGAGAGCGTTTCTCACAGCGATCACGCTGAACGTCCGTCTTATACAGCGTCTGCGTTATCTATTAGTATGCCTCATGGCCTTGAGACCAACAGGTCATCTGTTTCTTCTCGATACTATAGACCACCAAGAAGTTCATCTCATCGTACCGGTAGTCCTAGCCTTGGCTTATGGCCTGTAACGGATGCCTCAATATCGCTAACCACCTTATCGCGGGGAGTGAACGACGAAGTCAGCAGAGGCTATGAAGCCCCTAAAATAGATGCTGCCGCGCAGTTTTCTTTATCGAGCACCGCAAGTGCTAGATCGTCCGACACGATGGAAACACCACTAGGTCCGCGGTGGGGCGATTATTCGTTCAGGGAGGTAGATCTAGCCTACGGTAGACCGCCTGAAATGAACCCCGATCTAGTACCGGCCGAGGACAAAAGGCAACTACATAAACGCCATTTGTCTAGCCGAAGTTTATTTTCTCTGATCATGGAAAGACCAGGTCCCAAACAAAAGGGATTCGAGGTAGATAGAGGGCGACATTCAAGCCGGTAATATTTCAAGTTAGATACAATGGCAATAGATAAGCAGAAAACCAAATTAGATACTTCAAGATATGGGTTGTTATTAGATATAACCCTGGTCAATGGCAATATATTAATTTCCTCTAGCTCAACGCTGCGTGAGAGAACCAAACATGATGTAGAATAATGGAGAACCAATGAAAAATATATGGGTGGGTGAATTCATGAATAGAGGCATATGTCTAAATGAAATTGTTTAGGCGCTTGTCGTACGACCAGATTAAGATATTCCCTAAGTAGGAGGTAGGGAAGCACGTTTATTTAGCACCTCGCGCCGACCGACGGCCTACTTTCCCCCGTTATCTCTGTCCTCGAGAAAGAATTCCCCATGACAACATCGTTGGCGTTTTCAAGATCTTCTCGAGAAATGAAATCTCCTCCCTTCCGCCCCTCTGCAGACTTACCATACTATTTCTCTTCTCCTTTGCCCCCTTCTGAGCACTGTTATCTCCTTCATTGTTTTCATCCTAGCCATCTTCTCTCAACGGCTCATCTTGGACGTCCCTCCTGGGCATCACGCCTTATTGCTCGATTCTACCCTTAACATCGCCCTCGGGAGTTTTATCCAACAATTTCTGTTCTTTAGGCTGGAGGGTGCTTGGGAAAAACCGGTCTCTAAGAGCCCTACCACTAGGGTAACACCTATAAGATCCCATAAGTCCCCCCATGACTTTTCCTGATTTAATACACCTATGTCTTTCTCTTTAGCGGCACGCTGTAGCGCCTGGGACTCTTTCTCGCGGCAGCCAGAACACCGTTTTCAACTACGCCAATGTCTCCCACCGCAATAATATACTAGTTTTGTGTTCGTGGGATTGCGAGCTGGATGAGCAAGGGGGGCCGAAAGGACAGAGACGACAACGAGTACTGTCTGTGTGATAGAAAACCTCAGACTGAGTCCAAATATTACTCTTACCTGGTTTTCTATTTTGTTCTCGCGGAAGGTCCTTAATAGTGTCTATTTCAGAATCCTAGGTCGGTACTTGTTATGAATAGTCGGCATACCAATCATCTCAGAAGCCTAGCGAAGCAACATGGACAGAAAACTCCTATTAAACATACAACACTCCCAAAATAAGCCGAAAGGACATCTATGAGACTCTAGTGTATCAACTTATCAAGGAGCCTGAAACCTCCTAGTTTATGCCATGGACGGATTCGACGCGGTGATTCTGAGGTTGCGAGCTCTTCTAGATTCATATATTTCTCGGGTGCAATGATAACAACTATGCCCCTATATTTCTTTCCTCACGTAATAAATAGCATACACACCCATTTTCACAGGTTTGTTAGAGGACTTTTGACGCCCATGATGTCACACGGAAGACTCCTAGTCTCCACCCTTTTAACTAATTAAAAAGGCTTTACAGGCCTTGGCACAGACTTTATAGCCTATTAGTTAACTAAAAAAGTTATAAAAGCATATCTTTTGCAAATAAAACTAATAGTTAAAATATTTAGGCAACTACTAATAAAATAAAAAATAGTATAGCTGCTTAATAAAAAAAAAATATTTATATATAAATAAAAGATACTTTTTTAAACTTCTTAAAAAAAGAACTCTTTTTTATAAAAACTTTAGAAGCTATAATAGATTATTATAAATATAAACCCCTAGTTCCAAGCACATTATCCTTGTCACAGTTAAGCTGGAGATTTAGACTAATAGATTGTAGAGAGTTCTTATGTCTTTGAGCCTTTCCCCCTGTCCTTAATTCTTTAGATACCTAGGGCACTATTTATTTCTGCTTTGTCAAAGAGCATGTCGCTGTACCTTGCACTCGTCGGTGGTGTGTATATACGACCTGGTCTATGTCTGGGGATCAAAGGAACATGTGATATCTTAAACAGCTAGACAGTGATGACGTAGAAAGGGGGGCGATCTCGGAGCAATTTAATACATATTCAAAATCACCTGTTAAAGGGCCATCGTTTAGAACTTGGATTATTTGAATACACTAATAGCCGATGGCCTCCAAGGAATGCACTTGTTTGGTCCCATATATTACAGTTCCATTTCTTCACGGGATACCTGTCTGAGCCTTTGAACTAGGATTCGCTCCTTCGAACAGTCATGTATCTGGGCCGGAATCTTCGGTGCTTTGATCTAACCCCTCAGTCCCTGCCATATTCGCCTGGACGATACCTCGAGCTTTCTTGAGGGCCATTTGGGCGTCGTCTATAGCTGAGACAATCCCGCTGATTTCAATGCCTCTAATATCTCGGAAAATCCTCAATATATCTGTTCTATTACCAAGTATCGCGTACTCGATAGCTAACAACCCATATCCGTTTCGGATGTTAGCCTTGATATCCGACTTCAACAAGGCTCTAATGACCTTTAACTGTCGGTCGACTCTCTCACTCTCACGGGAACATACTACACATGCAATATGCAATGTGGTGTTCCCAAACTTGTCTGTGGCGTTCAGAAGTGCTTTATCGGTGAGTTTGAGGGTAGTTGCCCAATCATCACTGTCCCAGGATTTTGAAGCCAATTGGCTTGTCGTAACGTGGAGTGCTGTTCGCCCTAGACTGTCCGTAAAAAGATCTAAGTCGTTCCCCACGCGTGACTGCAATAGTTGAAATACAGGATATGGGAGCGCCTTAAAGTAGACCTCATGAATAAAAGGCTTCCACAGGTACTCCTCGACCCACCCAGATTCGTCGTAGCGCGAATATATATTTGAGATACTATTCCACGTATCCTGTATTTCTTTGACGTGTGATTTGACTAATCTCTTAATCTCCTCGTGTTCAACATCAATCGATGACCAAATGCTTGACCGAGCAAAAAACAACTCAGCCATTGAGGGTCTGGGATTAATTAAGTTAGGAATGGCGTGAGGCTCAATATTCCCACGATAG
This sequence comes from Xylaria multiplex, assembly GCA_011057905.1. Classification (NCBI taxonomy): domain Eukaryota; kingdom Fungi; phylum Ascomycota; class Sordariomycetes; order Xylariales; family Xylariaceae; genus Xylaria; species Xylaria multiplex. Next base: position 730,607 of record WUBL01000002.1, on the reverse strand, counting down.
TCCTTTACTTTAATATAGAGTTTGGGGAAGAGCTCGGGGTCGTGCGATGATTATATGATTCTTAGATAAAGTTTATAGAGTTTAGCAATACTGACTGCGGCCTTTGAATCCAAAAGCTGGTCTATGTGCTTGGAGACAAAGGCGGAAGCAAATACTTTTGCCCGCCAGAGGTCGGTAAGAAATTTATTTATCGTAGGGTCTCGTTTACATGCCGTTTTGAATAGTAATTTATCGGTATTGTCTGCCACGGACTGAATTCCGTGGAGCATCTCCGACCAGTGTAAAAGTAACCAACTAAGATCTTTAGTGACTAATGAGTCAAAGAAACATGACTAATCTTACCACTCGTTCAATAACTGCTCGGCGGGCATTCCGATCCCCGCGTTATAATCTACATGTCGGACAGATGCTTCCTAGCCTTTCTGTCTTTTATACTCCTGGAGATCTTGAGCCGGGGAGCAAGGCAAGGCACTTTTCCCACAGGGATCACACTTCTCTCCAGGCTATTGGCGAGTTTCGGGTTTGCACTACTTGGTGTCAGTCATGCGGAATACAAGGCTCTTGGGGAGTATTTACCTTCAAGCGCCTTTCTCGGCAATTGGTGCATTTATTGTGCGAATATAGAGGGCGCTTACGCTTTCGCTGAGAGTTACTAGAGCTCTGGTTACCTCCGATGGCATCTCGCGCTGAGTGATGTGAAGTAGCTGGTTGAGAGGTAAGTGCATATAAGGAGGCGGCAGAAGAGCCGTTGGTATTGAGGTTTTCCAATGATTGTGTAAATAATTTGGCAGCAACCGGTCAATTTCAGTGAAGCTTGGGAAGATGGGTGGCCTGGACATTAAGACGGGTGTGGGGATTCTCTCCCTGGGTTGTTTATATAGAGAGACCCCACGGGCTATCAAATGGGAACCGAGGGATAAATTGATGAATCAGTTGTGCCAAAGGTGATGGTTGATAATTCTCTAGTAGCCCGTCTAAGGTTAAAAGATGAAATGTACCAGGGGGTAGGGTTCCCATCCATCCCTTATGTATGTTGAAATACAGGCTTTGCTGGTAGTGCCAGTAGAGCTGAAGTTTTATTTTAAAATGTATACGACGTAGATATTTGCGAAATTGAGAGTCCAATCATGAGTTAGATAGGCGTGTATTGCGAGATTGTGGACCCTCTCTCACTGGAAGGAAGCAGGCATTTCAGGCGGTGCTTGGTGTGTTTGGTGTGTTCGGTGTGTTGCCTTAGTAGGGAGTATGGCGACTATGCCTGCTACAACTCTCCGAGGGTTCTAAGAAGCAGCTGACTGCCTAATCAACGTCATCCCAGCGTCGCAAACGCCCAGTAAACTTTTCACAGCCGTTCATTTATGCAGCCATCATCAAGTCTATGTATCTATCACCGTTCATTTATGCAGCCATCATCAAGTCTATCTATCACCACAGCCATCATAGAGTCAGATTTCACAGCCATCGCGAAGTCAGCGCAGCCAATTGAGCGACAATTGCTATTTTGCAAAGTTGTGAGGCCGAGATAATGATCCGACTTTGTTAACTAGTGACTTCGACATAATTAGAAGATAAAATGGGGAGTCTCGCACCATTTCTCGATCTCTTCTTCCCTGGCTGTCAGACACTCCATGAATGGGACCAAACCGGCTGCATTTTCTCACTTTCCTCTAACAAATGTTCCCACGATGTCCCAATTTTCGACACAATTCCTCGTTGATATTTTGCAACTGATAATTGCTACCTCACAATTTGCCTTTGCGATTTTCGCATGGTATAGGGCTAAGTGTTCTCGGCCACGTGCGACTCAAAGTTGGTCCCCTCTCTGCTACCATTCGTTGCTCATACTTACTACATACGCGGAAAGATGAACATCAGTCCCTCGACGTTTTCCAACATGCTATCACAACGCCCGAGCTAGTCCATGGGACTCACAACTCCAATATGAGCTCATCCGCATTACCGCCCACTGCTAGCAAGGAGCCTGGGCCTTCTCTGCCACAGCGCCTGGTTGAGAGACGTGATAATGCATCACGGGACGACGAACAGAAATCGTTTCGGGATCCTACCTCAAATACTCTTACGGTGGTTAGTCACTCGGATTATGTCGAATACAGACCGTCTCTAGAAGAGAGATCCGGTTCAGACTACGCCGTTAGCATAGATGGCGGCTCAGAACCGCCTAGAGTTCTTGATTTGGAGCGAGGATTGATCGCTAATAGGTCAATCACATAGGTAGCTGACGGGTGAAGACATGAAGGCCAGGGCTCGGTTTTATTGGTCCGAAAACCTCATCAACCTATCTAGAAATCATAAAGTCTGGGTGCCCTCGAGGGAGATGACTAAGTGGACGATAGAGCTTTTGGCTGCAAGTTCTTTTCGTGCACTGTAGCCATAGTAGGTGTATTGATATTGTAGAAGTGATGGAGTAATTGACCTGAAGGCGCCGTGAGGGGTAGGCCTTATACACTGTCCGTCGTACCCTTATAAATTCATGAATGGGTGGCCCGTCAACACCCATCCATTTCGCCCTTTCTACTAGAGCCTTCAATCGGTTGTCTATTGAATGGCCATTAGTATGATGAGGACCTTTTCCTTTATAGAAAACAGCCTAGATAGTTGATTAGGTCGGTTTTAGTAAGCACATTGCGCCTGGACTAGTGATATGTCCTCTAAGCCGAGTGGGACTCTAACCAACCCGCCTAGCGGTGCCTGCTATCTGCAGCACACTTCAGGGCATTTAGTAGGGGAGCGTAAACGTACTAGTTAGGCGCTTCTACCTTCTACGCGTCGAAATAGCTGCGATGAAGCTACAAGACCAACAACTCAATATTGCCTAGAGCTGTATAAAAATAAGAAAATAAAAGTAAATGTTTATATATATCCAAAAACTGTGCTTTGATTGGTGTTTCCTCTTGCTGTGGGCGTGGAGAATCTAGGGTTCAATGGAAAGGCATGTCGTCTAGGACACAATCCGCCCTTATAGATATAATACCTTGCTTCGAGCGATTCTGACTAATCAATACCGGAATTATTAATAGAAATATGACACTAGACCTGTACTTTTTCGATGTCCTTCATGCAGCTCAAGAGGCCGCGAGGGTGCCAAATACGGCCTCGGTACATTTTCGAATGGTAGCGAGTATGAAATGGTATGCACCGAGTTGTCTTTTTTGGTGCTTGGTGACAACGCCGCTAAAGTGCCGGGAACTGGCTGGACCACTATAAGTATCATCATGCCGACACATTCGGCATCCCGCAGATCCCGCACTTTGTAAATAAAAAGGTCGAAAAGACTTGTAGGGAGGTCCATTACCACATTTCCGACAAAACGAAATTCGAAATTCAAAATTCGAAATTTTAGGTTTGCCCTACTAATTCGGCACCTACTATACATATTTATAGCTCATATAAATTAATCAATTAATTAATTAACTATATATTTTTATATTATAAAAATATTATAACGTATAATATAAGCAGATTAATATTATAAGCAGATTAATATTTTTGCAAGCTATATAAAAAAAGGCCGTATATATTACGTAATATTTAAATAACTTTGCTAATTTTAGTGCTACGTACTAATAAATAGTACTTTTAAAATCGTAATAAAATAAGAAATTTAAAAGTATTTTTTATTATTTTATAGCATTTTTTTTCGCCGAAATATTGCCGAATACGCTAAAAATGCTAAAAAATTTTAGCATATTTTCTATATTTAGCAATATCTTTATAAAAAAAATGCTATAAAATAATAAAAAATACTTTTAAATTTCTTATTTTATTATAATTTTAAAAATACTATTTATTAGTACATAGCATTAAAATTAGCAAAGTTATTTAAAAGTAGAGTAAGTATTACCTTATAGAAAATTAGCTTTTAAAGTACGCTAAGCTAAAGTGTTAATCCGCTTATAATATTAATCCGCTTATATTATATATTAACATTTTAAATAAGTATTATATTGTTTTATAATTGTATATAATAATATTAATAAAAAACTTTGGCGTTAATTTAACTATAAACTATAGATATAGCCTGCGCGCTATAGTTAGCTAGTTAACCTGCTATATAAACCTTACTATATTAACTAGGCTATATAAACAGACTAGGCTATACAAACTAGGCTATATAAATTAGTTAATTAATTAGTTAGTTAACTAGCTAACTAGTGTTAAAAAACCTAAGTTTAATAAAGTGTTAAAAATTCTTTTTTTTTTTTGGTTTTATTAGTTATCGTATAAATAAAATATAGTAAGGCAAAACCAGAATTTTAGATTTCTAAAAACTAAAATTTGTTTTATCGGAAATATAGTAATAGCCCACCGTTGACTTACCTTATTATAAAACTATAGTATTACCTTTAGGAAATTATAAGTATAAGGATTAGCAAATATTATCTCGTCTTTCCGTTTAGCTTATTAGTAGAAATAGCAGTTGTTGCTTTACCGTTTATAGCTCTAAAGGGTCGCAGATTATAGATGTAGCCTACGCGCTATAGTCCGCGCGCCGTAGCCAGCAAAACCAGAATTTCGGATTTCCAAAAACTAAAATTCGTTTTGTTGGAAATGTGGTAATGGCTCACCGTCGTCGCATGGAACTAATATCCCGCAATCCTTCCCAAATTATTGTTATCGACCGTTATCTTTTTCCCGTACGGCTCTGCTGCCTATGCTTTGGGTGTGAAGGGCTCTGTATCTGACGGTCAATAAATACAAATGCAAGTAGACAGATTTCCGCACAGCCGGGGTAGCTATGTTAGCTTCTAGATAGTACTAGACCTTCTATTGCACAGATCCCAATACCAGGATCCGGTTCTGTCTAGCTTTGGAATCCTCCACTCCAAAATGTCGATGCGATCAGTTGAGTTTGAATCTACCGCGCCCGGACAACCTCAGGCCGCTGCTACCCGAGAGTCTAGGCCTGTTCAACGAAGAATGAATCTCTTCAAAGCCATTTGCTGTTTTGGGGCAATATTGATCCTCATATTTGTCGCATGGGTACTGCTGCTGTTTTGCTAGAGTGTCAGAGTGGTTGGTCTCCAGAGTGAAAGTAGGTCATAGGTAGGGCACTGCTAGGTAGAAGTATAGGGTAAGGCCTTAATGTTATTAATTCCTGAACCTCTCGCCTAGAAGTTGGGAGGGCTATCCTACTTATATACCTAGATGCTACGCTAGTGCCACATGTCGAAAGTGTATGAGGCCAAGGAGTCACTGTCATGTTAATCTAAGAATACGGGCAACAGTCACCAAATCATGTATATATAGAGGTCTTCCTACCTACCTAAAGTCAGTCAGTCAGTTAATGCAACTCAACTGGACCACTCATATACCTACTACTTCAACACCACACTAGTGGGTAGCTTCTACCCTGCTGCTACCTTATTCCCCGGCATATCGCGTATAGAGTAGATGACAAGGTGATTGGATTGTCGTATCAATACTACAGGATTATCTAAGTATCCCTATAATAATAACTGGGAGCTAGTTATCGGGGTTGCCTTGAGTATTCGCTGCTCGTACGTTTATATTTATTGTAAAACTTGGCATCATCACCCCTTTTCCCCTTGAGTCCTCATCCACTTTAAGAACTCGCATAGATATCGAAAATCTAAACTATTTTCTCATCTAGCGATAGCGACGGCTACGTATTGATTCAGTGACCTCGCTATCTTCCTCCTCTGTCTCATCCTCACTGCTGCCTTCTTCTACGGAGCCTGTAGCTTCAGAGTCACCTGTGGCGTCATCAGTTGCCTCGGAATCGTCGTCGTCGTCATCATCGTCATCGTATGAGTCATTGCGTGTCTTTTTACTGGATCGCGAGGCTGCACTTGGTTTTGTCGGGTTCTTCACTGTAGGCTTTCTGCTGCTCTGGGAGGGTTTCGCAGTTTTCCTATGGGATGAAACCTCTCTTTGTAGAGAGGTCGATTTAGAGGATTTTCTCTTCGCTTTCGTCGGCCTTTCTTCCTCTTCTTCCTCATCGTAGTCACGGCTCTTTCCCTTCCGAGAACCTTTCTGCTTACGGGGTCTCTCGGGCTCCGCTTCTCGCGCCTTTGTGGCTCGTGATGACTTCTTAGCAACACTCGGCGTCTCGTATGGTCCCATATATGAGGCAAGGTCTTCGCCCTGAAGCCGGTCATCGCGGGATTTCTCCAAAAATGCTGCCTGCTCATCGGTTTCGCCTGTTGCGAGCTCAAAGTATGTATCAAAAGCCCTAATCGTCGCAGCTACACGCTGAAAGTGGCTGCCGTCTAGTACCGGTTGCTCGCTCTTCTCATCGGTTAGATAACCTTTACCTGTATCGTAGCGTGCCATTGACGACGCAATCTGAAACGCATTTCGGATTTGCCTCCCATTCCACCTAGCATGTCTCGGTGTGGTTTCCCAGTGTGTTTTTGCGAACTCCATAATCTTGTTGTCCTTAATAACCAATTCCGGTTCTTTCAACTTAGTATCAAGCAGCTCCTTTGCTTTTGCCGTTTCGATATCTCTCAACTTTCGGAGATTGACCCTGAAAATTGCCAGCATCTGCTTCCTACTTAGTCTCTCGTAGTACAAGCTCAAATGGATTCTCGATTTGAAAGCTTCGTCGATCGTTCCAACTCTGTTAGTCGTAAGGAAGAGTATTCCGCTATAGTACTCGAGGACGCGTAAGAACACTAGGCTAAATTAATTCTCATTGCGCTTCAAGATAATAAGAGTGTGATTTAAATGCGTACCAGAGACCAAAGCGTTGCGCTTGAGACTAGCTATGTCTCGTCTTGCGAGGAATACATCCGCCTCGTCGAGTAACAATACACAATCCCAGCGATGTGCTAACCGGAATATTTCTTTCAGTTCATCTTCGACCTCTCGAGGAGTCAAGCCGAGATTTCCGCATGTGATAGAGAATAGGGGTTTATTATAACGCTGAGCAACAGCCTCGGCAGTTGCCGTCTTCCCGACCCCGGGCGCACCGTGAAGCAGGATGAAAAGGCCGGCTCCTTTACCGTAGACGAGATCCTGATTAAGAGTGAGTAAAGGCCGCTCATTTTGCATTTTGCGTCGTTCAGAATGAGCCTTGACTAAGGACTCCACCATCTGCTGGTGGTCTAGGTTGATCTTCAGGTCTTTGAACATATCCCCATGTTGAACGAGACTCCGAAGAGAGAAGATATCCAAAATCAAAAATTTTCTTTCTCGAAGAGCGTAGGCCACAAGTCGACGAGGTAGTAGGACTAGTAATCTCAATTAGCTTCTTCAAGTTAAGAAGGCACAGGGTGGGATTGTTTTAGTGACTCGAATAGCGGTACTTACTGATGTCTTCATCTTTTACCTCTGTCATGCCACCTGATTTTGCAGAAGTGACACAGGGATCTGCTGAAATCCATTTATTCCTCCGAATCAAATCACCCAAATCCCACACTAACACTATGTCTTTGGTGGTATATAGGCGCTCTGTTCTACTCTTGTCTTTCCAATGAATGATCTCGTAGGGATCGGAAATCCGTTCCCAGGGGGCGTCAGCCGGGCTAGGAATGCGGGAAGGGACCTTCCAAAGCGGGTGTCGTTCGAATGCTTCGGCGAAGTCAATTACGACGGGACTCTCGATATGCTCCGGTGAGGACCGTGTTATATTATTTTCACTCTTGCGGCGGTAGATCTCATCCTCCTCGTCGCCTTTCCCTCTCTGGTTTAGCTCCTCTGGGATCGTCCACCCATCGTAGTATAAATGGCGTTCTTTGAGAAAGGACCGGAATATGTCCCCCTGGTGCTTCAGCTCCTTTAATCGCCTGTCCGCATCATCCGCATACCGGAACGGGTACGCAGGAAGATCAGTGATAGACTTCTCACCGTAGAAGCCGTCAATTTGAATGGTGGTTTCAACTGGTGCATACGAATTACCATCGTGGTCTATGTAATAACAACGCACCCAAAATGTAGTACCACTTCCGAGGTCAATATCATCCGGGCCGTCTTCATCTTGCTTGGACCTAGCTGTGCCGTAGACCCTCCAAGCCGGCTGATATAAGGGATACGGTACGCTCATGACGGATCCAGCACTCGGCCAGCAAATAATCTCACCTGGAGGGAAGAGAGTGGCTATTTCATCGAACCGCACTTTCTTACGCGACGAATCCTGGAAGTAATTATATAACGGCAATACTTTCTCGTCGACAAATTTCACGTAACACCGTAAATGCTCCAGACAAGTTTGGTCGTCCATGCCTGGGTAAGGGTAGAGTTCAGTCGACCCATTGTGTGAACCCATGTCCTCTAGGCCCACAAAGTCCTCTTCAGTCTGGGTTTCGCCGTTAATGACAGCGCCGTTCTCAGTTGCAGCAGCGGGTGGTTCGATTTTTGCCCATTTTTCCTCGAGCCTCTCAAGGGCAGCTTTCATTTTCGGCTGAAGGACCATTAGAAGCGTGAACGGGTAGATAAATATATGAACCCTGTCTAATCTGTCTGGCTCATGAGCATCGCTGGCATATGCGAGGTGAGAAATAACAGCGGGCGATTGTATTCGGACTCTCTGAATCCAAGAAGAGCCTGTGGTAGTAGATGCTGACCCAGGCAGACGTTTCGGTGACTCTATATTTCGTTTCCGCCTGTCCGCGTTCATCTCATCTACTATTTGCGGGCCAATCCTTAGATTTTCGATAATGTGACGCCCTTCATCTTGGCCATAACGGTTCTTGAAATGCTCCCAATCGAGGTCCACCCAATCGACAATCCAGGGATGGTCCTTCATATATTGGCCCCTCAGTTTCTCGCCGTCATCTCCGTCTGGGACGCCTGAAGGGTCCTATACGCAAAATAGGTATCAGTTGAGTGATTTGGTGTTATGCGCTCTAAGAAGCACTCTCCTACCTGTGGGTCGTCCATCTTCCAACAAGGGTTTTGCGGTAACGATGTCCCCGCTCCCTAGAATAGCTCTTCAGATGAATGTTGAGAATGGGTAGTAGTAATTAAACGATCATCTAGAGAGAAGAACCCGACGAAAACGATAGAATTAGGCTCTCGCACCCCGGTCGCTTATTCTCTGTGCCCGAACAGACCCTAACCAGCTTAGGCACATGTCGGTTATGATGTGGAGGCGAAGTCTTGTTGTAGGTGTGCTGCGCATGCGCGTAAAGTCGCCGACTAGTGAATTAGTAGGTGTACACTATGGAAATCGCACTCATCTTACACTACTTAAATCTATGAGTAAAGTGGGGAGACCTCAATATGTGCGTGAGCGGAATGGAATGCCTGTGCCTTACCCCCTGGACGATGGATGAGGTGAATCCTTAACCATAGCCACCCTTACAACATGAACCAATAGCGACCAGCCATTTCAGCGTCTAAACTGCAATGAAACGCCACTACTAATACCTACATAACTAGTTGGGCGAGTTTTCTGGTTGAATATTACACGTGCATGATGATATTTACGTTAACATCAACGGGCTGAAGGCGGGGGGCCTTGGCCTCAGCAACTAGTTCCCATTTAATGCCCCTCCAATGCGTCCACGCTTTTTCTACCCTGCACTTGTATGGGTAGGTTCTCAATCATCGAGTTAATCCGCCAGACCTAGGACAGTTATGGCGGAAGATTCAGACGCTGGGGATGCGTCCATCGAACCCGTGATAAACGCAGTTCAAGTGCGTATGGCGGCAACGTTTGTCAGTGAAGAGGCCCCCAAGATCCACCCCACCTTCGGTGGTTCGCCGTCATTCGATCCCATCAGCCAGCGGTTCCGATCCCCACTGCAGTTCGAGTTCAGTGCTATTTCTCTCTCACTATCAATGGTGATCATGAAGTGCTAATATCATAACCCTAGAACGTTAGCCGTCGCACTTCGAGACTACGTCCCAGCCGCGTTTAGAATTGACGTCGGCCCAAACACTCCCAAAGTTGAATGGGATGGTTTATTTGACAAGATTAATGAGGTTGAGGAGAAGGCACATGGCACTGATCATGGCCCCCGAGCTGTCTTCCGTAAGCTCGCCTTGAAGATTGGAGAGTACAAGGAAGTTATAGACCCGTGGATCAGCCTTATTCCGAACGAGTACGGACTTGCAGTGGTGAAATGCGCTGTCGCTATTGTGTTAAATGTTCGCATTTTGCCTTCCTCTCCTCTACCGGCGTAGAAATCACCGCAGCTAATTTGCTCAACTCTAGGTAGCAGAGCGAGAAAATGAAAAGAGAGAGAAACTCTTTGATGCGCTGATTGAGATTCGGGAGACTATCGGCGAGGCAAACTCAAAGACTAAAAGCTTTCAGTTAGAGCCTGAAATAAGTAGATGCGCAGGGCTTCTCTACGAAGCGATCGTGACTGCAATCCAGGAGATCTTAGAATCTCTTCCCAGAAAAGCCCCAACTAAGAGTAAGGATGCCTCAGGCCCTACACTCTCCGATGCTATCTTACGGCGGCAGATAATAATTAAAGATACAGGACATCGGTTAATCTCAAGATGGAGAAAGGGAAAAGATGACGAATCTACTGCGACGGAAAATAGCGACAGTGGAACGGGGGGAATGGAGAAAAAGGGAGAGAAAGAGACGAGGAAGCAGAAAAGGAAAAATATTGATTTGGATGCTATACTGGAGAATGCGAGGACAGCAGCTAAGGATCTTGACCGCGCCGTGGACGAGTGGAAGACGGAAACGATGATAAGAACTGGGGAGTACTCCAAAGACACGAATGCACGGGTCGCAGTAATGCTTGAATGGGTCATCGCCGACGCGGGCCCCATCATCAAGGATACCAATGTCAAAATGACGCGGACCCGGGCTGATGTCATTGGGATGAAAGAAAAGCAGGATAAGACGAATCAGATGCTCGAAAGTCTAATGGTAAATTTCTCCTTGCTTCAGGCTCGCGGAGCAGCGAACCAAGAACTATATGAAATGTTGCTGCAAGTAAAGAAAGGTAAGTGAATCCTGGTGATTTGTAAAACACCCAACGGGGCACAAGCGAGAAACTGACAAGGACGGCTAGATTGTCAGTATCTCAAGGAACAACAGAAAAGAGAGAAACGAGAGAAACGGGAGCGAGCGGAAACGGGAGCTATCGTGACGTTGGCTCAACTACTGGGAATTCTATTCGACTTGTCATTCGGCCAGAAACGCATTGATGGGCAGATCGACGATCCAGAGTCGATGCTAGAGCACCTGAATGATGGTCTGGACACCGTCGTCAGACGCAGAATAAGGGTGAACATCCAAGATCAATCACAGGCACAAACCATATTCCAAGACGCCCGGTTTGTGTCTTGGTTGGAGAATGAGGACCCTGACGTGATTCTCGTTGACGGAAACATGGAATCCGCCTCACTAGACAGGGTGTCGGCAATGTCCCTTTTCAGCGCCAACTTTGTCCTGGGCATGACAAAGCTCGAATCCCAAAATATATGCGTGCATTTCTTCTGCGGTCTCCACGACTCACCCATGGACCCCTGGCATGGGCCTAAGGGCCTCCTGCAGTCTTCCATCATCCAGCTCTTGGCAGCACTCGAGGCACGGAACCGCTTGAACCTAGACTTCTTATTCGAGCGCAGCCAGATAAAGAGACTTAGAGAAGGCGACATAAATGAGCTCTGTCGGGTGTTTCACGAACTCGTCAGACAATTTTCCCCAGAAACAACAGTTTATTGCATCATAGACAGCATCCAGATGTTCTACCACAATACCGACTCTACAGACTTAGAGCTTCTAGTGCGCCATCTAAAAGTGGTTACTAGAGATGAATATCTGAAGCCTAATTTCAAGGTCTTGATGACCGTGCCTTTCCGGAGTCCAACGTCGCTCAAGAAAATGGTAGGGAAGAAGGCTCATGTATACTTGATAGCAAGGCATTTGAGCCCTCGTGGATTGACGAGGAGGGGATTCGAAAATAATCTTAGTCGGGGTTCGACGCCCTCGCCTCGACGTCGCTCCCGGGATGCGTGGGAGGAGCCGGTCGAATCGAATTCTGACTTCGACTCAGATGAAACGACGGAAGATTGGGAGTGAAGCTTCCGCAGCAAGGTAACTAAAGTCTGCTTGACCTTTGAGTACCTACTATATAGGTGTCGGGATGTAAATAGCAGCTTGGGACTATCAAGTGAAAGTGAAGATGTACATATATGCAATCTATAGTTTCACAACGAGCCCCTATTCATGATGGGACAATCTAGTCAATACGAACTAGTAAGGTTTTCTGCGGATTTCGGCTATGGCGGCAATCAAACTAGCTCGATTCTTTGCTCTTCTGCTCCCCGAAAGAGGTCCAAACCGCCATAGTCCGCCCGTGACATGAACGCTCCGACGCGGTAGTACGCCCCTGGTCTCCCGACTGGGTGTATCAGGAGACCCCACGCATCCCGTAAAGCAGTAGGGTTATCGCACTCTGTGCAGCTACTCTCTGCGCTGCCGTAGAACGTCGGTTTATAACCGGGCCGAAAGGAGCGGCGAACCTTGTCATCTACGGCCTCTTCGGTTTGGGTATTCCTGATAGGGTCAGCGCAGCAGCTTGAAATCAGAAGCATACTCAGCTCCCCGGTGTCCTCGACTCCGGATTCCCAATCCGTCGTCACGACCGTGAGCGCGTCGCCGGGGCCTTTGGAGATACAGTATCGTTCCCCTTTGCCAACCCACTCGGTTTTGCATCCTAGTATCCGCCCGGAGAGATATAGCGATGCGCGTCGAAGCCTTCCGAATGGATTGACTCCCTCAAGTTGAATATCGAAATCAAGCTGCGTGTACTCCGATCGGAGATGCGCACGGACCCGACAGCACGTGTTGAGTCTCGGGGAGATCATGAACGCGCAGCGTCCGGGGCAGCGGCCAGCCCAGCTCCAGGACGGCGCTACCTGCGTTGGAGTGTTCTCTAGTTTTGAGAGAAGTTCCAGCAAGGACTCAGGCTTCCTAGCCGCTGCGTTAGGGGGGGGAAACCCTTGCGTTCTTCGTCTCCCATAGTAGACCACAGTGTAGATCATCCCCCCAGAGGCCGGCCATATAGTCGCTGCCGATGACGTTTTGGAAGCGGCCTACTAAGCCAGAGATCGAAGGAAGCACATCCTCCTTCACTGTCCACGAAAGGAGACTCGCCTGTTCGACTATCTCGTACCAATAATCCCTGATGTGTTCATGCCGTGCTAGGTCTTCCTCTGCCACGTACTTCGGCCACTCTCGATGCTCGCGGCCATCTAATTCGTCGATTTCTACCATTTCGCCGTTCTCCGATATCACTTTGCTCTTATCCTGGAAATGAATTTGGCTTTTCCCAAAGTACAGCTTTCTGGGCGATAGATACTTCTCTTGATAGACCCAGCCCCTTTGCGTCCAGTTAGACTGCACGACATCTTGTATGAATGGGCCGTGGCAATCTAAAGAGAAATAATACGGGTTTCCGTGTTCAAAGGGGCCCGGCCGCAAGCTGTATAATAACGGTGCCTCTTGACCTTGCTTTGGAGAGGCGAAGCCGAGTTTGAGAACAGGCTGTTGCCTCGTGCCCAGGAAACCCTCGAGGCAAGACCCGGACGCAACTGCACAGATAGTGAGATGTGAATTCCCGAATATACGACCCATCTGTGCGCTTTGTTCTTCCCAGTCGCCGTCAGCGCCTTGTACAATGCAGAGTGCATCGACCCATACGTAGCGGATCTCCAAAATCCTGCAAATTTGGAAAGTGTCTGATATGACGGCAGGTATCAGCGCAGCAGGGATCTCTTGAGCGTGCTGCTCTAGGCTGGCCGTCGTCGTTTTTNAGTTGTTTTGCAGCGTCTTCTGGTGGTCCCCAGCAATAACTTAGAGTCGCGTACCTTACGCCGCCCTCTTTATCTAAGCTCACAAGGGCAGGCACCGAGTTTTGGTGAGGCCCTAAGTCGATAAGCCGCTTGGGGGTGAATCTTATTCCCAATCCCATATTGGTACAAGATTTTAGACTGTCCTTCATAAACGAGATGTTTTCCGGACATAGAGTATGCTCGCATCGTTGCGGGATAAGACGTAGCGTAGATACGGCCGCATCTTAAAAGCGAAGAGTAAGCATAAGCTAGCACTAGGTAATGATGGGGAATAGGTTCCCGTGGCTCACCGTCATTTGATTCGATATGGAACTCCCTTCTATACGTGGTGAGAGACTCCTGCAGAGCCGCGGTCGCGGAAACCGAAAGTCCCACGAGAGAATCCGATCGCCGAATGAATTGGAGCCAGACAAATGCGGTAACGCCATTAAACTTAACTGCTGGCAAGTTAAGCGATTGCAGAGTCTCCCGAACAAGCCTACAAAAGTGGCATCCGTCGTTCGCCCGTGTCTCGAGGTTAGGGAAATTTGGGTATGTGTCCAATTCTAGCAAGAAAGTTGGCTTATTGCCATCAACGTATCGTCTCAGGAAAGCTACTGCATTGAGCGAATTGATCTGTAATTTCAACAGTAGGATGGTTGATTCTTACGGTGAGCTTCCTCGTTGATTCTTTCAAAGGCCCAATTACAGAAGTGGCAGATTGCTGATCCTTCCGGATGGGGCTTACATAACTTCTTCACCCCGAGGTATCCAAATAGCTCATCTTTGAGCACGAGGGCATCGATGGGGAGTGTAGCGAGAACCTCTTCAAGCTCCCGTGGCAGTCGGCCAGCTACCCTATTCAAAGCGACGATGTCGCCGAGTCCACCTAGAGATACCATCGTTAGAAGCTCCTGTAGTATGTCTATAATTTGCACACATTCTTTTGGGGAGATGTGTGACCCTGATGCTATCGCATCCCGTAACGATGCTGCTCGGTTTCGGAGGGTAATTAGTTGCTCATAACTTAAAGGTACCTTGCCGAACTCGCTAAAGATATGTTCCATAATAGGGTATCCGACGGAATACTCCCAAGCCCATCGATATCTAGATTGGCACCATTCACATAAACAGGCCTACACGGTCTGGACCAGGTCGGCGATAAAGCAGCAGATTGGTACGGAGTAGTGTATTACCTTCAAATGAATGAACAAGAGTGGAGAAATGTGAGTGCTAACCACTTATTATTTCTCGGCTCTCCGGGTATGCCAAGATGCTACACCCAACACACCTGCATATAGGTGTATGAAAATCTGGAATTCTGGTCGACCATAAGAGAAGCAGCGCGTGTAAAGAGGTTACAATCTACGATGCCGAAGGCTCGCTGGCTATCTCAACCTAACTATTGATTTGCCCGTGTCGAGCCCATAGTAAGGGTGACACCCCGTTCGACTACGCCTCGTGGATATCGGCCTATCAACTCAGTTAGCATTAATGGGGAACATATATCATAATACGCCGGAATGGCGCGACTATTGAGAATCTGCGGACAGCGGATGGGTCGCGGAGCTAAGGTTTCGGGGATCATCTCCAATTCTGTCAAGCGGATCACTATTTTCCTTGTTAGAGTACGACCATATCCGAAATGGCTTCCAGTACGGAGAAAAGCAAGCAGACACTCCGGATATAACTCTATGGGTCCCAGGTTTATCGTAGAAACGACCACGAAGGCCACGAGCAGTGAACTAGGGAGCATAGTCGGTAGATTTGCGCAAAGCGAGCTCTTTGTAGTGACAATGTGTTGAGGCCATTCTCTAGCACGTGTTTCCCGAGACGTAGATCGTTGATGTTCCCATCATGTGGTGTTTGTGTTTATTCCCATAGACACTACAGGGCTGGCCGTAGTGCAAATTGACGCGAACTCATCATACTTCGTCTTCGACTGGGGCAATAACATATCACAAAATGCGTGGAAATGGGCAACTCGTGTATCAAGGACTCGGCATTTCTCATGATGTTATACCCTAACCCTCTTCCTGTTTTCCATGTCCATGCTCCTATTTCCTTTTAATGGCCAAACATCCTGGGCGAGGCTATTCGACCCATATTCCCCGATGAATTGAGCGACATGCTGTCAAGTTTGTTCGCAAGGGGTATCGATGGTAGTATTGAGGAGGAATCGTATCGGGGGGGKTGTGTCGTCACCATTTACCGGTACTGTGCGGGTGTCATCAGCATGGCGATCTTTGGAGTCCAACTAGATTCGAATGTGCTTACCTTGATGAAACCGACGTCGGTGGCCTTCTCACGGAAGCATTGACGGCAGAGGTTGAGGCCGTACTTGCGGATGAGACCGGCCTTGTGAGTGCAGAGACGGCTGTGCAAGGGAGGGATTTGGCGTTAGAGAAAGAATCGACGATTTGATCAGACAGCGGCCGAGTCTACATACCATTGACGGGCGCCCTTGCCGTAGTTACGGGGGCGGCTGTACCAGACGGATTCGTGAGACATGTTGGCGATTCGTAAGACGAACTTGGGGGTAAATCCGGGGTGGTGATTTCTGCAGAAGCTTGCTTTGCTACCGAGGGTTGGGTGTTGTTGGATGTGCTGTCGTGATCGTGACGGAGAGTGTTGAATTTCTCGAATTGTGGTGCTGTGCGCCGTAACCCTAATCCGGAAAGATGAGTGGGGTATTTGTAACATGGTACGTGCTTTTTAGCGGGTCCACATGCCTGATAGCTCTGATAGCTGATTGATAGCGGACTGATAGCGGGAAGTGGTTTTTGCAAACAAGATATAATCCACTATAAGGATTCGCTTAAGTGATATGAAATAAACCCTTACTATACCCTAAATACATGCATATGTACCTAAGTACCTAACCTAGGATCACAAGTTTATTTTTAACAACTACCCTCATCAATCTTAGTCTTCCAAGCCGCCCGGGAATCGAGTTTTTGCTTTCTATATCTTTGATTTCCTCCTGTCGCTGAGATATAGCGCGTCTATTTCCAGCGTAATTGATTAATTGTCACATCCGTCTCAGGCGATTTCGGTAAGCCCTACACTATCTATGTAGATAAGACGGCTGATCCTTATCACGTGATAAATCATCGGGATTGTGACGCACTACGTACCCAAGTATTTCCCCTATTACGTACGCGGGGGTTGTAGAATCGAAGAGGATGAAATCAATTGACGCCGACCAACTACTCAAAAGCCTTGGCTCTTTTTTCTACGTTTTTTTNCTTCTGAGAGAAACAAACCCCCTCACAGCCCTATCTAGGCCATTCGTATTTCGCGCGACGATATACGCAGTGTGAGCAGAAGGGCTACTACCCAACAACTAGACAACCTCCCGGCCGCAATTTGTAGATCCTCTCGATGAGAGCAGGGGTGAAACCTGCTGCGACCCACGGCGATAGACCACAAGTTGTTCTCAATCTTGACATCTCGTAGCTTTCCGACAGGATTGATACACTCCATGGGATGTCCTCCGGCCGCGGGATCGGCCAAACCCCGATGGCTTGAAGTGACTAGATGCTCACCCGATCATCGATGCGACAAAGCTATTTCTCTCATATTTGAACCAGCCTTTCCACAATGTTCGATCCCTCAGGACTAGTCTTCGCATGATTTCGTTAAATAGTGCAAGAAGTGCCTTGATCGTTTTTAAAACGAATCTTTTCTATAACGGGGTGATTTGGCTTTAAAAAGTCCTCGGTAAGAAGAAAAGATGAGGATTGAGCTCACCGTATATCTCTAGCAGTTCTAGGATTCCAGGGCATCGAATACTGTTTGTGTCATCTCCTGCTTAATTAATATCATCTATACTTCGTATAGACACTGAGCGTAGGTTGCGCCATGATAATTGGGGATTAGTTTAAAACGGCCATGAACATGTAGAATATTAATTTCTGTGATAAGGGGCAATGATAGGAGCTTGGAACTGAGGTCGTATTCAACTAATAAATCTATATGGTTCTCAAGGCCCTTGGATTTCCAGGAATCAGTCTGAGAACCTGGGAATCCTAAGGCCTATTTATACCCATTAATTCTACTATGATTCATTTCAGCTGAAAACCTCAATACGCCGTATTCCGGGGGTCTCGGTCGCAACTAAGACATCGCGATAGCTTCTTATAACTCAGGGTCTTGGCAGTCTTGGCTGTGTGACAGCGCAGTTCCGGTATAGTAAGGAGCGAACTAACGAGCTAGTCCGCGGCCCCCAAAAACACGGGCTTTTATACCCGGGAAAGGAGAGGCCTATGATTTACAAATACATTTATGTAAGTATTCATTAGAACTACTACATGATTCAAATAAATAGGAACATATGTGCTCATAGTATTCCTGATATGCTACGTAATATAAATAACAAAGTAAGCACAAAAAGATTCATGGTAAATAGTAGCTTTTGCTCATGGAACGGACGGAGGAGATATTCATGGCACGTTTGAACTATAAGGGGTACGACATACTATATCTCGTCTGGTTGGTAGAAGAATAATAAAAGGTGACAATGAAAGGTTAGGTAAGCATTGATGGTGACGGTGGCGTACTTGGGGTCCAAACACACCCATGATGACGCGCACACCGACCGCCACACAGGGGACTTTCATCCGTGGCGAAGCAGGCACTGCCGATCCCAGGCTGCGTGTAACAGCTGACAAAACGTGATATTTATGGACTTAAATGTGCTGTCATCTTCTTATAATTGCGCAGAAACTCACATGGTCTTCTCCTAAACCTTATCCGTTCTCCTAGCTTTGATACACCTGCAACGATATCACAAAATCACCTGAAAAATGTTCACTAAACGAGAGAAAATAAATGCGTCGAGATCCTCTCTTGATTCGCTATGCGTGGAACATCATCTAGAGAGAGATGGTTCGGACACAGAATCATCACATTCTGAGACTGCCACTCCGCTAATCGTGAAGCGAAGTTTTCAATTGTACCATCAGATAATCGCGGATATTCGACAGAGGCCTGTTAGCCTCAAAATCTGGCTCCCATCGACGCTATTCCTTGCCGCAGTCATCATCGTCGTCCGTATATTAAGTCCTGGTTTTGGGTATTACAACGGCTGTGTCGTTGACGGATCCTTCCAAATTGAATATGAACTATCTGCCATTTGGGCGATCTCAGATTTTTTCCAGGTTAATATTGCGGCCGGGAATCTAACATTCACACAGGCGAAAGTCGTCGATACTACCTGGGACCTAGTAAGATCCTGGCATGCTTTCTTTTATGTATCTTTATTGATAGAATCTTGTCAGAGAAGCTAATGTTTGTTTCGCAGGTGGTAGGTCGCGGCGGACAAGCAACCTTGTCTCTCATAACATGGAAAGTGTTCGCCGATTATGCGGCGGTATCTATGACTATTCAACCCGTCACATTCGCCACGTATCGCACCTTATTCACTGAAAGTGGACCTTCCGTCTCCTCTACAACGCGCTTGTTTCACGACTTCATCAAGTACAAACGTCTCTCATCGAAGTTGGCGAGTGGTTTTCTAATTTACAGCATGCTGTTATCTCTGGCCTTACCAACATTATCTAGTGCTGCAACTGGCTATGTTCCACTTAATGAAGCCTTTATTCGCCACGATGACGACAATTTAGTGCCGTTTTCTAGATTTGAGCTTACATCGTATCGCCCGGACCTGATTTGGGAATACTCCAATAGGACATACCACACTGGAGAGCTTGAGAGTCTAGGAAGCTGCGTACCTGTGAAAGACGTAAGTCTCATCGAAATGCATGAAATGAATAAGCTGACCTAGTTGCCTTGGTAGAGGTATCAGTGGGGTGCCTCATTCCTCCAAATATTCGTCTTGCTCATACTTACCGCGGTTTGGGTCATTGGTTGTCTAGCAGTGTTGATATCAAGTCACTCTCGGTATCGATTTGCAAAAAGTACAGGGCCCCCTAAAGGATACCAAGCTCTGGGAATTCTGGCCGAGAGTATTGATGAGCAACTAGGAGATGGTAATGTCAAGGTGTCCACAATGACGGATCAGCAATTGAAAATTGCGATAAACACAAAACTAGCTGGTGGTTCTATGTCATTAAACACCCCTGGTCAGATAGAGACGTTTCGAATATGGTATGCTAAGGAGCGGGTATGGTTTATTAGTTTGTGCTTTTGGGTGACAAGCGCCTTGGGATTCTTCGTAACTATAATCCTTGATGTTTATTTCTTTTTGTTTCCCTTTTTATTCCTTATTCTACTATTTTTATCTATCGGCACTCTTTTTGCTATTATTGTTGGGCAGACGTTAGGGAGTAGGCTTATCTTAATTCTGTGTTGGACAGTGGTGGGAGTAGGAGTTGGGCTTGGAAGCGCATCACTTCCGTATCACTAGTAAAAGCATAGCACGGGTCTTAAAAATTCATCTAAAATTCATGCAAGAATCATAAAAATGCTAACTTGTAGATATATCCTGTAAAATATTAAAACTTATATTATAAATAATATGCTATTCAACAAAATTTAAGGGCTTAATCATGTTATAGTTAGGCTTACAAAAACAATTTTAACTAATTATTTTGCTCGGGATTTGCAAGGTAAGAATTTTCTTTTATAAAGTGAGCGTAGTATAGGGAACACTGATTTTGGATATTAAAACTTCTAGCCCTAGAAATTTCCATCTAACTCATCAACATTTATATACAACATGAACATTGAGGTGCAAATACTCTGGAGGTGTGGTGTTCATATCGTATATTGCGACTACAACAGAGCTGCAACAAAATAAGGAGGTGGCAAATAGCGCTATCATGATTGCACACTAGGGTGAGAGGTTGGTTTCTGGGCGCTTAGTCTGGACTTGAGTGAGCCCTTTCACTTTTTAGACGGGATTCTATACAGATTGAAGCCTACGGTCCTCTTGGGGACCGAAGTTGAACCTTTAACCCCGGTTGTCGCCATTGGTAGGGATATTTTGCGTGAAATATAATATGAATCTTATGAGTTTGGCTTGTGTTACGGAACTGATACTAGAACCACCAGACCGCGTCATAGTATAATTCTTTCTCTCTCTAAAAAAAAGGAGAAGGGGTGGAATCACTGTATATTACAAGCTAGTACATAGGTGGACTTGGGGTCTCTTGCGCAAAGGTAACTTTCAATTGTTAATGTGATGACCGCAGCACCATATACTTGCAAATACGCCTAATTCAAAACATAAGAGTGGCTACCTTGCTCCAGACCCCAATAGCACCCAAAGTGAACTTGCCTCCCCTTTATCCACTATCAGGACTGCCAGTATAGGGATATATGAGATTCGTTGATGCACGAAGTCGTTGGGAACCACGTAACTAACTATTACTATATACGGGAACTTCTTTGTTTTTGCGTCATGGGGTTGTGACATCCACAGCGGTTCAACGCTTGATTACCCCTTGTGGCGGGTGGCCTGGGCTGATCGCCGTGTTTTCCAAAGGCGCCATGTATGATATTCAAATGCTACGCGTACCTACAAGGATTTACGAGGCTTCTAAAACAGCGTACGTTGCACGTAGAATAAAGAGGACGGAATCATCTAGCTGACTAAGTTTCTGAAGCGCCCTGAAGAATAGGGGGGGGATGCAAACACTTATTTCCAAGAGCCTCGCACTAGTCCATCATGTAGGTAGGCTATTAATTACTACATATTAATCAGGGTATTTCTCTCAAATAGAGTATCATCCAATATCTTTATTGCTCACTGGTAAATAGGAAGCATGTTTGTTTAGGATCTACTCTGCTGCTACATTCTCCCCTGACATAAACATTGTGACCCGCGCGCGGTCGGCTTGAGTCGAGTCTCACCAATGATCAAACCGCTTGGTATATTCGCTTCCTTTTTCAACCCTTTCTTGCCCTTTGCTTTTCCTATGGTATATTATCTGCTTCGCCCCCGTTTCACTTCATGCAGGGGGCCGATAGGGGATCGTAACACCCAAATGAACACATATTTTCAGTTACACTGTGCCTCATCCGGATTGTTTTTTCTTTAAAAACCTATATTTTATAGAAGCACGATTACAAGTGCTCTGGATGGATCTAGGTAAGTCAGTAATTCTGCCGAATAACCGAACCATTTACCTATTGGGGAACGGTAAGTGTCTTGGGCATACTGTTACATGTATGCAAGTGTCAAAAAACACTGCCCGGACAGATGTCTATGTTAGAAGTAGGTGGCAAGAGTACAGCCGATCCACATACCTAACTGACAGTATATAAACCCCTAACCTGCCGTCTATACATACAGTAGTGTAACTTAACCTTCTAATCTAACGGATTTACTACACCAAAAGTACTATCTTTGACAGTCTAGACCGATATAGTACTGCAATATATGGCATACGCTGACAGCAAGTTTTGATTAGATGGCGAATTCTAACGTAGCCTAGCTGAAGTACTTTGGGGTAGTTGCGTTAGCTTAAAGGTGGATACTAGTTATCCTGATTCTCTAAGATTGAAGTGAAGTATATGTCATGAACTAGGCACGCAGTGCAATTAATGGATACTTATTATTACAAAAAANGGTTTGAGGTACCAGGGCCCCCGGCACTGCTTAAGTGATTGATTTTATTAATTTGAAAATTAACATACACAACGCCTTGAGTCTTATTATGCCATATTTGTCTTTGAACCAGCTCCTAACATTCATCGGGGAGAAATGCGATTAATGAACTGATCTACCACATACTCAGCATCGTAGCGGCGGAGAAATATGTCTGGGAGGGCATGATAGTAGCCAATCCGCCAATGCGGGTTACGGAGCGGCTTCACTAGCTCGTGATATTCAGGATAGAACCCAGCAAGCTCCCAGTCAATGATCCCCGTAATACGGCCGTCTTTGACCATTATATTGCAGGGGTGGAGGTCACCATGGGTGAAAACAATCTCGTGGTCGGTTCGCATCTGGCTGCGAGCCATGCTTTGGAGAACTTCTGGGCACGGGGCATCTTTAAGAATAAAGTGATTCCACTCTGCTTCACTCTCAAATGGCCCACCCTGGTCGGCGAAGAAGCGACGCTCATCGACAGCCGGTGTCCTTCCAATCCCTCCGATATACGACCCTTTTATCGCTCGCATCTGCTCGAGGTAGCCACGCAATTGGTTGATAATTTCAACCCGGTCGACGTCAGATAGGCTATCCCATGCTTTGTCTAGACTCGTGCCTTCGACATAGTCCATAGTAATCGATTTTGACGTCGTAGCATACACACGCGGCACAGGTATAGTTGTGTGCTCACGTACGAATCGCATCGTCTCGGCCTCAGACTGCCTAA
Source organism: Xylaria multiplex (assembly GCA_011057905.1). NCBI lineage: Eukaryota > Fungi > Ascomycota > Sordariomycetes > Xylariales > Xylariaceae > Xylaria > Xylaria multiplex. The sequence goes on along the minus strand of WUBL01000002.1, from coordinate 707,589 downwards.
CACCATTAATAGCAACAATCTTGGTTACTTTGTCTCCGTTTCGAACAACCCTACGATTTCTTGCGTCATAGATTATAGTCCCTGCAGCATTGTTAGGCTTGCAACGTCCCCGATAGGAGTTTTACAGACCTTCATGACCTTCGAAATCCTCAAATCGAGCTGGTGGGTGTTCATCATCTTCATCCTTCAATTGAAGAATTGTATCAATTGGGTTTCGTCTTAACCCCCTTTTCAAAGGCAAAGGCCTGATATTTTCCATAATGAAGGTATTAACATCCAATCTTCGTAGAAGCAGTTGCGGCAGAGATAGCGGACAACTTTCACGTCTGGATCTCCCTGGTACAGCAACATATAGATATCTGAAATGCGCTGTTGGTTCCGACCTGCATTAGCGCGTGAGGATATCGAGGGGATGAGGGAGGAGGGGTGGCGCAGACCACCTTCACTGCCTCCCAAGACCTTCAGCCGCGACTTAGAAAAGGGGATTTTTTACATTTACTGGAATCATCCAACGAGCATTCGGCTCAGGCCAAGATTAGAAGCCGACCAAATCAAGATGTTTCCCCACCTCTTTTTCCTGTAAAAAAAGCTGGGACTTATGTGGGAGTATCTACCCCGCTCTTTGTTCCCTTTCAACTCTCTACCTTGTTTCACATTGTGTACTAGGTTACGTAATGAGGACCGCACATAGCAATCATTTCGGTTTCTGCCTACGTGCCTATGTAATGCTTCTCGTCATGAAGGAGTGGGTTTAAGTCATGTAGTAGAGAAAACCAGGCAGTGAAGTAAATGTAATATTGGTGATGGAGAATCTAAGCGTTTTGTCTATGGCTATAACCACGGGAGCACACATAATCTCCACGCTGTTGTCTTATTGCAACAGCTGCTGGCAGGCGTCGTCTATATACCATATGACGCAATCGAATCAATTAGGATCGCCAAACACGAAAGTACGATTGTGCACACTTGGCCCCAAGTGTTTCGTTCCCTTTGTGTAAACGTAGCATCTTCACTAGCCCAAAGCCTGGAATTCCTGGCTACGGTTGTACCACTCGTGATAGATTGTTGAGTTGCCTACGGTGTGGCGAAGGCGGTTCGGTCTCGCGAGTTATCCAATTGCGTCTTAGAGCGAAGCGAAGATAGAGGACGAGAACCAAACTGTCGGGACATCACGGCTCCTACCACTGCGGTATCGATATTAGTCGTACGCCGCCGTCCGGAGATTGTTCATCCACTTTCTAGTCATTCTCCTAACATCAACTACGTATCAGCAAATTGATTAGATAACATGCTGTCACACGCCACGCTCCAAGCTGCACCGCCACCAAAATATGTGTATTAGTACGGGACTGGTTTCATCATAGCCTATCTACAAGACAGCATGAGGCGCTAAGTTAGGTAGCAAGAAGTTCTACTGGGGACAAGTGAGAGATCAAGTCCCCGTGTTCCCGTGATAGCGTCAATGTTATGCCTTAGCTTAGCTACTGGGAGACAAGTATTTACCTAACCGCAGCGCACTAGATATCTCCTCACCCATCGCGTAAGGGGTAATATAGAGTTATAGGAGCATCTGGAATGAATCAAATAAGCCTGATCTTGAATGTCCTAGTATAATCTTGGCTTTGTATTGAACCTGAACTTGAACCTAAACTATGAATATGTTGCCTTGCTTAAGAAGTTCAGTGATAGCCGCCGCTATTTCTTGGCCTCACTCGACACGATGGCAATGGCCCACTTTGAGTAAGGGAATCTGGAAAAAACATATGATTTGGATCTTCTAGTAACACAACATGTGGTGGGAGGAGGGTGAGTATTCTAGCCGGAATAAACCTTCATTCAAACCAACGGACTCAGTAGAGCCGACCCTTCAATCGTTGGCCAGTGTAACTATGGCCAAAAGGGAGTAACGGCGGCTGTGGTCCCAATCTTATTGCCATATCAATGCGTAGTACGGTTGTGATGAAATTAGTACGGTCGCTGAAGAAGGCCACGCCTCACAGACAGCAGCCAACAGAACCGAAAGTTCAATCGACAGCCAATTTCATGATTATCACGATAGAATCAAATTGAATATGCCCCGGACATCTTCGTGAGGGAGCTGATTGTCAAATGATATGTATTGAGACGATAGATCCGGTTCTTAACAGTCCCATACAGTACTATCGATCCGCCTTCGATCCCACACAGCATACCCGACGACCATTTATTTTCACACAAAGTCCAATCATATCCTATCCCAATTTTCCCTCTTAACCCTGTTTCCCAAACGAAAATGCGTTCTAGCAAGGGAATCAAATACTCAAGCAGCGGTACTAGCAGCTCAAAGAGATCACAATACACTTCCGCTGGGTATGCACCTTCGACTAGCTATTCTTCTAGTGGCTATACCTCTTCTTCAGGCTATGATTCTTATGGGGGTTACGGTTCCTCAGGTTACGGTTCCTCAGGTTACGGTTCCTCGGGCTACGGCTCTTCGGGTTACGGCTCCTATGGAGGTTATGGCTCTGCTGCCGGCTACAGCTCTACTGCTGGCTACGGCTCCGCTACTAGCTACGGCTCTACTGCTGACTATGGCCCATCTGCAGGGAAATCCAAATCTAAGGAAAAGAGCACCCTCAAGGAGCAAGGATCTGGGTTGCAGTTTCTCAGCATTGTTATCTTCGCAAATGACAGTAGCGAATCACACAATGAGCTGCACGTGGGACTACAAATTGAATATCGTTCCCAGGATGCCATTTCTTCGGGGTATACATTCCTACATGTGATAGGAGGCTCGGGGCACTTTCGGCGCGAAGAGCGGCTTGATTTTGATGCTACACAGAGTCAGACCTATATAAGCCGTGTGCGCGTGGCTACCATTGAGGTTTCCGGACCCGCTGACACAAGACTGCGAGATACGATTTATAACACTCGCGTTAGGAACTCCGAGCCAGGCTGGTACTGCCAGCACTATGTTGATGACGCGTTGGAAAATTGTGTTAGGGCAGGTCTAATCACGAACCGCCAGGCTGATAAAGCGATCGATAAAATGGCGGAGACTCTTGTGGAGCTAACGGATCACTAAGAGTTGTCGTGATGCGATCATGTGAACTTTTGGAGAGAAACATTAGGGTTTTTGTCAGAGCCCAAGTATAGGAGTAGAGGGCGGGAAGGAGGGGAGTGTGATAAACATTCATTTTTACGCAGGAGTCTAACTCCACTACTGATGTCTCTCGCTTATGTGCACAGCATTTCTTTTGTCCAAGGTTAGAAGGTGTGGCAATTATAAGACCGGTTGTTTTTCACAGCTCGTTTTTTTTATAGGAATACAATATATTGTTATTTGTTTGTTTATAAGATAAGATTTTAAACTTGTTACGGTTGGGCTATTAAGCAAAAGACTAGGCTTCAAAATATTGACTGTGATAGGCGGAATCTCGGTCGAAGGGAAGAGCGAAAGCTTTTTATAAGCATCATGGCATGTCTAGTAAGATAGGTGTCAGGACTGCTAGTATAGGGGTACGGTATGACATTTGTTGATGCACGAAGGTGTTGAAAACCTCGTAACTATCTATTTACTATATACAAGAACTTCCTTTGATTTATGTCATGGAGTTGTGACAATAGGTATATGAACATTGTGTGGCCATTATACCATCTATGGCCAAGCTATAGTGGCTGTGGCTAACGGGATGTATGTCACCAACTACTAGAATATTTGAATTTATGCTTTAAGCCAGAATTCGTGGAATGAAGTCATTAGAGTGCACCGCCCAGTGAATAGTAGATGGCATGGGAGACTCCAGTCCTGGAGGCTTTCATGCAAACTATTGAACATTTTTNATGCAAAAGTTTTTTGACATTGAGTTCGTAGGTAGATAGATAGATATGGGTCCTTTAAATTAGTTCCTAGTTCTAATGCCACTTTAACAATTTGTGTCTCCGCGTCAGAGCCTAGCTTAGGTATTATATCACGTTTTAGCCTCACCACTTGGGAATTTTGGCAGAGAAATCCGGCTGGAACTTCTGCATATAAGTCGTATCATCACGCTTTCGTAGCCCACAGTCAAGATATTGCTGGTGGAGGCGAGCTAGCCTCTCTCTGTCTAACTCAACTCCGAGTCCGGGTGCGGTAGGCACTATTAAACCGCCGTCTGCCCACTGCAGCGCTCCGTCAATCACCACGTCCTCATCGCGTCTCTTCCATGGCCAGTGCGTATCACATGCGTAGTCGAGGTTGGGCGTCGCGNCGCGAGATGAGTCATGGCTGCAAGTGATATGCCCACTGTGATCAGAGTGGTCAGCTTTTTCTGTCGATGATATTATGACAGAGAAACCTAGAATCTAGGTCATGAGAACAGGGGGAAAAGAGCGAAGACTCTAGGAGGGAGACTTCGATGCTCTAGAAGCAATGGAATAGGGCAGGGGGGAACCCGCAATCCGCGCTGCTGTTACTCACAATGGCTGTTGGAGTGCATCGATAAGCCCATTCCCCAGGTGGCACATATGGTACCGAGTGTTTGTGAGCGGCGCAGCCCGCCCCAAAAGTGATGATCAGAAAGGATGACCTGGACGGCATCCTGGCGGATGGAAGATGGTAGGTGGGAGAAGGCGACGACAGCCATGTTAGTGGCTAACGGCATGGACGCCTCTCGCGCGACGGCCGCCACTTCGGAATAAGGAGTCAGCATTGCCCTATTTAGGTACGGTACTCGGGTCATGATTATGGTCATATGGTTGATCATGGCGTATTGCATTACAAGTTTGAACCCCGAGGAGCCTCGACTGACGCCGAAGAAAATGGTAGGTTCAGCTTCTGGGGGGAAGAAAAGAAAGAACCGAGTGTGAAAAAGGACTCCGGATATTACTTACTGCCCTCGATCTCGCCAGCCGGATCTTCCAGGTACTCAACTACGCCAGCCAGCTCGCGGGCGACCCAAGTTGAGGTTTCAACAGACCACGCAGCATTGGGGTCGAGCCGGAGCGGCGCGTCCGGGAACGCGGCGCGCAAGGCTCGAATAGCGGCCACCTCTTCGGCTGGCGGGAATACGCCGCCCTTCATCTTGATGGCCTTGAAGCCATATTCGGCCACGATCTTGCGCGCCTGCGCCACGAGACCCTCTGCATCTAGTGCTGGCCCATACTCATCTTCCGGTTGCCCGGGGTGTCCCGCCCATTTGTAGAATAAGTAAGCCGAGTATTCGACTTTGTCACGCACACGGCCGCCGAGCAGCTCGCTGACAGGCAGACCGGCTAGCTTGCCCTGGATGTCAAGGCATGCCACCTCGAAGGGAGAGAACACCTTGTCCGCCACCGACGCTGTAGTCACCATACCGGCCATGCCGTCGCCGCCCGTACTACTATCGCTCGTCATAACATCAATGCATGTTTGGTAAATGCGGTTGGTGTCGTAGACCGAAACGCCTTTTAGTTGGGTTGCCACCTTCTGTAGGCGGTCGAGGTGAGTGGAGTCTCCATATGATTCACCAAGACCGTAGCAACACGCACCGTCGTCATTGCTATCGTCTATCACAATCTCGATTACGCTGCGGAGTGCGAAAGGCTCATGTACGCCGATACTATTCAGCAACGGCATATCATGAAATGCCACGGGTGTTATGACGACATCCTTGATGATGCCGCGTCGAGCCATGGTTGGGGATTAGATTTACGGTGGCCCGCTAGCTCAAAATAGAACAAAAAGATGGTATATTATGCTAGTAGATGATATGACAGCTGAGATATGCTAATGGATTGGCCATGCGTTGGAACTTTAGCATAAAGCTTTGTAGACTGAAGTTCTTATAAGTTGCCACACCAAATTTCTCCCCAGCTGTAGTAACACAAAAAGCACATTAGATATAGGTAGAGGCCATGATTTTGCGGGATACGCCTGTCTCTTTGACTCCGCGATGGAAGTGAAATCTGGGGTAAACTCCGCTACTATCGGCAAGCGCATCGCCCATCACCCTCGGCACTTTGAGCGCCGTATAGTCTACGTCTGCTTCCTAGTGTATACTAACAGTTGAAATCTGCGGTTGGAGTGCGGGGACACAATGTTTCCCGCCGGAAGCTAAGTGCGGGGATATTTGTCATGCCCGGATATGCAGCAATTCCGGGGATATGAGGGGATTCCGAGACTTGACGGCACGGATACGGATAAAGGCGCACAAGCCTAATCCCCGCCCTCCTATCATCAATTGGCCACTGATCTTGGGTCTATACGGAATTAATTCCTATCACAGGGCTAGGTGAGCCGCTTCCTCATTGCCGTGAACATGAGGTGCAGTATCTCGATGGTAGACCCTACCTTCACTCGGCGATGGCCACAAGCAAAACAAGGCTAAAACACGGCTTCTATTTTGCTTTGGCTAAGTAATTTCCTCACTGGGATGAGGTTAGGCGCAAATGTCCGGTGCGGCCCAAGATGAAAGCATAGAAAGAGTTGACACTAACGGTGCACAGACCATCTACTTACCCCTATTTGTAAAATGTGACGAGATTTGCCAAGACTTGGAGCATACTCTATCCCCCTTTTCCAATATACCTAAATAGCATATGCACTTTTAGATCCAGGTAGGCGGCCAAGTATCACAGTTTTCTATCCTACCCCTAGCTCCTGACGGACTCTGAAGTCGTATTTTTCTTCTTTTTTNCTATAGTTGTTGCAGCCTGCAGGATAGTAGTGGTCGGTAGCTGCGCTTGGCCATTGGAAAAGACGGATTAACCTAGTTAGCAAAATTGACGTGATCTAACGATTTCCCCTATCCATGTGGGATAAGAATCAACCGCATCTTGACTACATAAGTTCGCTTGTATATCAATAGATAAAACCATTTGAACGCATGGTCATCCTCTGTTAGGTATGGAAACGGCTCTTTAGGATGTCCTCAAAGAGATTTATTACGGCATGTAGCACACGAATGGGATCGACGTCTGATTCTACCTATCCTTACAGACTCGATTCGATATCTACTAAGCTCGCGATCATCGTCTCTATGCTACTCTTCTCCGCAGCTGAGGGCTCTAGGTATGGTCGCCTAGGCTTGAGCTTGTCAAGGGCGCCATCGATGCCTGCGATGCGCGCCGAATTCAAAGCCGTCGCATACTTGACGGCTGCGATACCCGCCTTGCACGGCTGTTCTGCTAGCGCGGCCTTCCGGTGGAGGTCCATGGCCTCAGCGACCTTGCCTGCCTGGTACAGCTCGTAGATCCGAACAATCGTTTTAGGGAACACGTTGGCGAACCCCGAGATCGTGCCTGAAGAGCCGGACGCCATGCCACCGATCATAAAGTCGGCTTGTCCGGCGTATATAGCAAACCGGTCGGGCGGAAATTCGGCCGCCAAGCGCGTAATCTTAGCCACGCTGCCGCATGTTAGCTTAACCCCGACAATCTTGTCGTATGTCTTGACGTATCGGGCGATGGTCGCCGAGTCTAAGTCAATTCCATTACACACGGTAGGAAAGTTATAAATGACAATAGGTAGCGGGCTCTTGGCTTGAACATCGTGGAAGAAGCCATCGATCACCGCTGGTGTGGTCTGCTTGCCGAAATAAGCTGGAGGGAGAAGCACTTCAGGAGACTTGATGTCAGTAAAATGAGTAATCGATTAGGTGTGTCTACCAGATGACTAGTTATGCTTCTAACGCACCCGGAAAGTTGGCGCATGCTGTAGTGTCACAATAGCATGGGTTCGAGGTGAACGAGGAAGTTCTTACAGATATAATCGGCGCCCGCATCTTGAGCGTCATCGATATGTTCCAGGACCTGTTTAGTGGAGTGTCCCCCGACCCCGGCCATGATAGGATATGATGAGCCACACGCTCTTCGCGCTATTTGGAGGAGAGTTTTGCGCTCTTCCCGCGTTAGCAGGAAAGTTTCGGAATTTGTGCCAAGTATCACTAGGCCCCCTAGACCGCATTTCGATAGGTAGGAGTAGTATGCTTCTTGTGATTCAATATCAATCGTTTCTGTGTCGTGGTTGAAAAAGGTAACAGCGGGAACCCAAACGCCGCTGGGCGGGACCTTGATTTTGGGGGTAGACATGATCGTTGAGATTGTATCTGGTCTCTGCTATATTGAACCGATATTGGGCGGAGGATGGGGGTTTCGAGTGATCTTATTCTAAGCTAGGAAGCTTCTAGTTATAAAAGATCTAGCTAGCCTAGGAACGGTTCGGAGACCTAGAGCTTGGGGCGATGTCGCTCGATAACGATACCCTAAATGTACCGACTATTTCGGCTTCCGTGTGGAAAATATATAGCCAGTTTCATGCATATGTCATTTATCTACCTAGGTACATGCAAGTCTGCCGGCATTGAGTTAGTTTGACATATAGTCCTCGCTAAACACAGGTTGTTCGGATGACAGGGACAGCAAGAGGCACTCGGCACTTGGCACAACGGAAAAAGCGGTGCCTCCAGTTTTCTTTCACGAGTTATCAACCCCACAAGTGAAGACTAGTCTCCCGGGTGTAAAACGTGCACCTGATGCGCATGGCCTGCAAGAATGTATACCATCGTAACAGTCTTATATCGCGGACCGCTGCCTACTGAATCGTGAGGTGAAGTGGTTTCGTCATTTGTCTATTGGATGCATCATCATAACACACTGAAGAACTTTCTGCTACTACGCGCGCGAGTTTCGCTCCGACTTAAAAATTGCTTTGTGACTAATCTCAGTACACAAGCGTCTATAAGAGCAAGAGTATCCGATAATTTTTTCATCGCTATGAAATTTACATTGAATCTATCTAACACTTAGAACGGCTCTGCTCTAAGAAATCCGCAGATATTGCCAGAACGAGGGAAGGCCAGTCTCTAAGGCTTACGCTGTTACTTGACAGGAGTACTTTTCAATAACTCTCAGCCAAATTGCTTTACCCCAGCCCGTATCTACGCAGATTTTCTGTGCATAATTGTGGCAGCGGCTTGGTGGTTAGGGAAGATTAAAGTATCTGCGATGACGACATTTTCTCTCCTCCCTGCAGCAAAAACAATCGCCTCAGCAATATCTTCTGGTGTCAGTGGCTCACAACCCCTATTAGTGCCGTCAGTACACTGCGTGAGTTGTTGCGCGAAATGGGATGCGTATGAGAAAGGGAATAGGAGGACGAGGGGCAGAAAACTTACGCATAGACAGCGTCGGCCTTGCTCTTATCGCCGTAGAACCGAACGATAGAGAATTCTGTTTCGACTTGGCCGGGGTCGATGCTGATGACACGGATTCTCTTCGCAATTAACTCTTTTCGCAAGCTCTCGGTGAAAGACCGAACGGCCGCCTTGGTGGCGCAGTAAATACTACCACCGACGTAGGGCTCACGGCCTGCGATTGATCCGATGTTGATGATGTCGCCAGCACCCTCGCCATTATTACGCCTTAGCATTATAGGCAGGATGGCCTGTGTCATGTTGATTAACCCTGTGACGTTGGTCTCAAACATGACGGTCATATCTTCTTCAGTAATCTCAGGGGCTTTAGCTACACCCTTTACTAGACCCCTACACCAATTATGGAGTTGTTAGCGTCGTTGTCTTGTATACTTAGTCTTCCAAGGTAGAGGTAGTGCTGAGAAGGGGCATAGTACGGTACCTGTTACAGGTGAGGGCAAGGACTTACGCATTATTGACAAGCACATCGATCTCGTTGAATTCAGCAGGCAGCTGACCCAAGAACGCGCGCACCTCGCCGGGCTTGCTCACATCTAGCTGTACTGGTAGCACTTTGACGCCGTTGCCTACCTCATCGTTGATTTCAGCCACTATCTGCTTGAGGCTGTCTATCCGTCGGGCTGTTAGGATCAATTTGAGGTTGTTTGGCGCGGTGCGAGCAAACTCGAAAGCTGTCGCGCGTCCAATACCGGAGGAAGCACCGGTTATGAGAACCGTCTTGCCTTCGAGGCGCTTTGACATCGCTGATGACATGATGTAAGGTTTAGATTTGGCGGGTGGTGAAAGAGAAGTAAAAAGACCTCGCTGGATTGACGGAGACCCCAAAAAANTTAACAACAGGGGATGCTATTCCAATGTCGCAGAGGTGTGAACCATATATATAATGTTAATACTCCTGGAGCATCAACGCTGTCGTTTTTACTATCCGTGAAATCTACTACCAAGAATATGTAATAATTGGTACGTAGAAAGGAGATGGGACGTATCTTGTTTATAATGCCTAGTATTCAAAGCGTGTAGTGAGAAAGTGAGGGTAGATAGCTACGTCTTCGAGATTCATATCTTCTCAATTAGGCCGACTTACATGTACGAGATATTCATACATGGAGTCATCGAGCAGTTCACAAAACATCATTGCGACTGATCAAACAGCCGTGTGCCCCTATTGACTCCGCAGCCCCCTCATTCCTGTATACATGCCCCCAAAACAACGTATCCGTCGGAGATGGCTACTATGTGAATTAATCTCCGTACCCCAACTCTAGTGGATAATGACTAGTACTAGAACGGCATCCCCATGGGGTTAGGTTGAGGGGAACGTGGACCCTATATGGGGAAACAGTTGAACGCGCATCAACACAGATTTGCCGTTCCCCATATTCTGGAGCATACCCCACCTTGTTATTCTTTACATTTCCGAGAAGCCGCTGCCATTTGAGACGGAATATCTTTCTCTTCCCATACCTATTGTCTCTGGTACGTCGATCTCGGTAACCATGCGTTCGAGTGCCAACCAGGCTCTGACGGCTCCTATAGTCTCCGACCCAGGCACCTCACAGGCGTCACGGAAACGGAAGAGGAATGGTAATGAGCTAACAAGAGCTGTTCGGGCTTGTGATCGTTGTAAAAAGTGAAGTGACGCCACCCTCACCGCTTGGCTTGGCTCTCGGGGCTCTTAGAAAATTAGCTGCATGCTGACGCAAATACCAGGCGCAAGATCCGATGTAACGGCACACAGCCCTGTACGGTTTGCACCACCGCCGGTGCTAGCTGCACTTTTAATGCTGCTTACAACAGAGGTAGACCACCGGCCATTCTGCGGCCCTCCGGTTTTGAAGCAGGCGGTAGTAATGCGGCCATAGCTGGTAGCTTCACTTCGTCCGCATCACAACCCGGTGATGATAATGAATGGTCGCGGGACTCTACCTTTTTGGCGGGCTCTCGGGCCAATGGCTCAAATTCCGACATAGGCCCCTTACCCGCCTCGATACAGAGCTCCCCAGAGCCGTCATGTGACGACACCCAAGGACAGTATATTGGACCAACCTCCGGAATGTCCTTTCTACTTAGGGTCCAGAAGCGCCTGCATCAGGCCATATCCAAATCCCAAGCTAGCACTATCTTTACCTTTGGGGATGCCCCACTAGAAACCCCTGATTTCATGCCCTCTTTCTGCATGATGTTGCCTAGGGATGACGCTCAACGCCTCTTAGATAGGTATTTCGATTTTGCCATGCCCACGTACCGTTTTCTCCACCGGCCTCAGGTCCAGAACTTATTTAATGAATTCTACGACACCTTAGGCACCATGCGCGATGCTGATAGTGCCCCCGCTAACACGGCTTTACTCTTTATGGTCTTTGCTCAGGCCCGGGTATACATGCCTGAACAAGACCTACTGGGCCCGCCAGATCTAAGGTCTGTGGAATCGGGTAGTTTCAGAATCATTGACTGACCCGCGAGATACACAGTACTCGATACTTTCTTGCTGCTGAGCATCAGCTCACAAAGGAAAGGGGTCCCATACGACTTACCAGTGCTCAAGCGCGCCTGACCCAGTGCTACTATCTCCTTACGCAATCCCGCATCAACCACTGCTGGAGTCTCTTTGGAACTGTCTCCCATTTGATACTAGCACTTGGTCTCAACAGGACAACACGCTCTGGGAATACCAATGATGAGACAAGGCTTGTTGAGGTCGAGTGTCGTCGCCGCACGTTCTGGTGTGCCTATACGCTGGATGTTTTCCTCAGTGTGGCCCTAGGAAGACCACGATCGTTCCATGATGATGACATTAACGCCGAACTTCCAGCGTGCCTTGACGACGATGAGCTAACTAAACCTGGAGTGACAACACCTCGCACGCTTCCTTCTCGCATGTTCGCCCCGCTTGCACATATTAAGTAAGTTAAACTCCGCCCAGCTCGTGGTTGACAAGGGCTAATAAACAGACTTGCACGCATCATCGGCAGGATAGTGAGGGAGCTCTACTCCATTCGACCCATTTCAGTAGGCCGACGGACTGTGTTGACTGAAAGAATATCTAAAGATCTGAGTGATTGGCACGTCGAATTCAGCAGGTTCCTCGACGCTGACTTCAATATTCCTTTACTCTCTCCCATCTATCCGCGGCAGCGAAATGTACTTAACTTAACCTATTGGCATGCTATAATTCTTGCCTACCGGCCTATCGTGCTCAGCAACTTCACGCGCTTCCTGCACAACCGCAACCCTACGCGCCACAGGGCCAGTGATGATGCAGAGGCTGAAGAAAGCGTACAGCAGTGTGTATATGCTGCCCTAAGCACTGTGAGAACAGTAGATGAAATGGTACAGAATTCCCAGATGTTCCGTGCTTTCTGGGTCCGTATGCAACTCAACCCTTGAACTACGTAACAGAGGCTAACCAACTCAAGATCACAACGTATTTCGCCTTTATGGCAACTATTATGTTATACATCTACGTAATTTACAAGAGTGCGTCGCCGCCAGATGTCTACAGCAGCTGCTTTTCAGCCGCAAGTCGATGTCAATCCCACCTCTCCGCAATCGCTGAAAAGGGATCGCTGTCGGAGCGCTACTGTCTCGTTTTAGAGGAGTTACGCGTTGAGGTTCTACGCCATACAAAGCAAGCTTACCGGCCCACCTCTAGAGTAGGAGGATTAGACCACCACTCGCCACCAGACAATCTCCAGGCCACCTCAATTCCATTAGAACAGAGCCCCTATAGTGTCGCAAGCTTCCCGGGCATGCCCATAGAGACTCCAATTGACTTCAACGGCATGCCGAGCTCAGCTTTTTCTGACTGTTCAGGCTGGGGCCAGTTTGCGTCTATGGTCTCATCTGGGATGGGCAACCTAGATATATTCCCCGCCGACACCATGGGTATGAATAGAGATGATCTTCGTGGCTCTCGTACTCAGTAAAACTCGATATTAGCGGGATATTATATCTGGGCTAGTTTCTCACACCGCTCGATCATCTATTTTTTCTATTTACCTATAATGTGTAGATGTGGTTACTGCGACTCTAGTCAGTAATATCACCAATTATATAATGGCATAGAACAATAAACCTGTTCAAATATCTTTACCTAATAACATCTACTTCATTTGACTGTATTTTTAATTTTATAGTTGATATACATTATTTCTTTAAGGAACCACTTTCCCCTAATGCGCCGACAGGTTTACCTGTCCACCACCCCTCCTAGACTCGGGCTCTAGACAATCACGTATCCGACACGGAAACATAGCTGCAGAACCGGGTTCTCCAACGGAAAAGGGCTTTCAATTGCGCTAGTCGAGGGGGAGGGAACCCTGTCCTGGTCTCTTGACTTAGAAATTTGGGGTTTCCCTGCACCTCGGCAGATGAGAGCAGGGTATCTAATACAATTCTGCTAAGATACCATACAAAACTTCCAAACCAGGACTCGCCTATGTGGCAGCACCTTACACTATGGGGTTGAATAGGATTGTCATTAATTTGTTTTTAGTAGACTACATAATCGATCACAACAACCTAGGTTGGAGAACTTGGTATATAAAGCACCAAGCACCAAGCACCAAGCACCAAGCGGTATAAGCCACCCATCTAGAATGCGGGGTGAGATACCGACCTCTTACTTGTAGGCGGATCAGAACGAACGAATTATTACCACTTCTTCTGTATCTTCTCCTTCGAGGCTACAAATTACTCACTACCTCATTCTATTGCCTATCCACTAACAGACACAAGAGAATGGCGAAAAGAATTGCTGGGCATCGCGGCAATTCGGCCAGGTCAGTCCTGGTCAGCCTGGCTATTAGTCTTGCAGGGTACGTGAGCTGGCTGGCGTGAAGAAATGGCTGCCAAAGGAGTCTCAGTATGATGACTGAGTAGCTAATCAATGGGCAGGTTCCTGTATGGTATAGATACTGGAATTATTGCCTCGACTATCGCACATGACAGCTTTAAACGCTACATGTACGGGCCCAGCATGGACAATCCCTCTATCCAAGCTGGAATTGTATCTGGATATTATGCTGGCTATGCCGTTGGTAGCGGTGCTGCCGCCTACACTATGGACCGCATCTCTCGTCGTTGGACTCTGCTTCTCGGTTGCTGTCTCTCTGTTATAGGCGCCATTCTGCAGGCGGCCGCAGTCAATCCGGCGATGATAATTATCGGGCGGGCCTTTTCCGGATCCTCAACCGGGATCGTCTATCCAACAGCACCCGTGTACCTTGCAGAGATTTCCCTCGCGGAGAACCGCGGGTTTCTGGTAGGTCTGAAAGGCCTCATGAACACTTTTGGTTTCTTGATTGCTGGCTTCATCGGCTATGCTGGGGAATTCGCTTATGGAGACCTCCAATGGCGTATACCACTTGCTACGCAGGGGCCACCAGCAGTACTCCTAGCTATCCTCACAGCGTTTCTCCCATACTCCCCTCGCTGGTGTAAGTGACTGACTCGTTGACCAACCCCATCCCATAACTTGTACGCCTCAGCGGAGAAATGATACAATAGTACGTCAAGGCTAATATGATTCTTTTCTCGCAGTGGCTCAGAAAGAACGTTACGGCGACGCTAAGAAGGTCTTATACTCGCTACATGGTCATCGTGGCGACGATGTCGTCGAAGCCGAGTTCGCTGAAATGTGCGAGCAGATCAGGCTGGAAGCTGGGTCAAGCAGAACGGAAAACTTCAAGAAGCTCTTCACGCCGCAGTACATACGCCGTACATTGCTAGCGTGCCTCATCGTCAACATGCAGAAACTGTCCGGGTCCAACGTTCTCCAGAACTACCAGTCCATTCTCTACGCTTCCCTCGGCTATGAGGGCAAGACGGTGCTTCTAATTGGCGCCCTCTACGGGTTTAGTGCCGTCGTCGGTCAGGTCATTAGTGTGTTCTTCACTGCGGACCACTGGACGCGACGCAAGACCGTCATCAGTGGATCTTACACGCTAGCTGTCCTCCTTGCCGTTTTGACGGCGCTTTCCTACTTCTACGCAGATGGCGTTAATCCGAATGGTTCACGTGCGGCTGTGGCCTTCATCTTCCTATTTTCTTTTTCCTACTCTTTCTACTTCAACAGCGGTCAGTTAGCCCCCTCACTCTTCTCTCCCCTTCATCCCAAATTTGGCTGGATTAAGAACTTCTTCTATCGCAATCCCGGGTACTCAACTCCTAACACGCACTCGGCGCACGCGAGTAGATGAACCTCATCGCAGAAGTAATGACTAACATGTATGTCTACAGTTGGTTGGGTGTTGGTGGCCGAAATCTTCCCGTTGGCCCTGCGCGGCGTCGGGGTCGGCTTCTCCGTCTTCACCCAGTCGATCACGGCCATCTGGCTGTCATACGCGGCTTCGATTGCGTTCGACGTGATTTCGTGGAGGTTCTACTTCGTTTTCATTGCCGCTAACCTGTTTGCTGGCACCGTGTATCTTCTCTACCTGCCCGAGACGCGCTTCCTGACGCTGGAAGAGGTCGCGGCTAAATTTGGCGATGAGGTCGTCACCCGCGAGGATATGAAGGCCGAGAGGGCGGAGTCACCTGCGGGCCTAAACCACAAGGAGAGAACAGAGGCCACATCAAACCATGTTGAGACAGCGACAAGATGAATAGATGCGTAAAGGCTCGTAGCAAATCTACGAAAATGCCCTATTGAGCATACAGTAGGGAGTGCCCAAATAACCCATCTCGGACGACCGGCCATAAACTGTTTTCCGGCATATATAACTCCGCCAGGTAACAGGACCCTAGTGGTCAGCTTATAGCACTACAATCGGTTATTCACAATTTGAAAGCATTTTCCAATTCCTCCTCGGTTCTGGTATCCGTTTTGTACAAGCACAACCTGGGCGATCACAGTCTAACTTTAATACAACTAAATATATGATTACAGTGCGAGACAGGGTGCTTCCCCTATGTGATGCATACCGGAATTAGTTACACAAAAATAAGCATCTTCATTCATGTATAGTTCCTGAGACACTCAGTGCTAGCTGTAGAGTCTAGCTCCTAAGGATATTATGTGCGTTCTCGTCGTCTTTCAGGACTGCTAGTATGAGGCAGAATATGACACTCTTTATGCACGAGGCTTCCTAAAAACCTCATAGCTATGCTACTACTATATAGAGGGGTCTCTTTGTCTCCCAGGTGGCGTCAGCGCGTGAGATTGTGACATCGTCGGTCTTACTGCCACCAAAGCTATGAGGACTAGGGGCCAGCTAGGACTAAAATTTTGCATGACAGACGTAAGACTTTCCAGAACATACCAAATCGTATATTACTTTCGGGAATTGTGAACCAATTGTGTATGTTGAGTAAATATAGGAAATAGTGGATTTATCGTTGGTCCCGTGTGTCGTCTTCTCCCTCACTTCATCCCCTATTCCGAAAAAAGTATGACGAGAATCTAAAGGAAATTCTAATTCCATATATACCAAGAAATTCACTCCCGTTGCCTCTTCATGACATATAGTGGAACACTCTCTCTCTATTGAACTGAATCCCTATAAGTGCGATTTAGAAGAAAGAAATTCAGCGAATATAGAATATATAACGCCCTCTCCAATAGAAAAAGAAAAAGAAAAGGGGGTGAACTTAACTTTCTGCAGCGTTCATCAGGAATGGGATTAGAAAAACTCTTATTCTTCCTCCTCGATTAAATTGCGATCAAATAACCCCCCTCAGTTTCTAGTGACTAAGTCGTGCGGAGGTAGGAATTGGCCATTCTCTACACGCATGAGCATCTAGTGACCCCTGAGTAGTTAAGTGTTTCATTTCATTATAGAGTAATCCCGTTTACTATGATCAAATGAGATGTATGCTTTCTAGTTGCGTACTAGCCGAGTATTTCGCAGCGAATGGGCTTTTGGTAAGCTCGATCCCGAGTCCCTGGACCCCGTCCGTGGATAAGATACTCAACATTCCACATCGCCGGTAAGTGGGCTCATCGGCGCCGACAGGCTCCAGGAGAAGGGCCGTGACCCAGTAAAATGGATCTTCGTCATCATGATCACAGAGTTGAATGCAACGAAGCGGGAGTAACAAAACGTTCGGTTCAACTCGTGCGGGGGTAGTATGAATATCCATGTGCAGAAGTATCGGGCGCAAGGTAGGGTTCCTAAGGAATGCATTTATGATATCCCCAGCTAAAATTAGCAACCCAGTCAGCTCCACTTTGCCATCCAAGATTTGTCCGAATGGGGATCCGGTCGCGGTCGTTATAGACGATTTCATATCGAACACTAGTGGTCTCCAGCCCAAGCATTTACTTGGGATCGGCCAATGCGGCATGTTCATGTGGTTATTCAATGCCTCTAAAAACATCTCCCAGCTACTTTTACGAGCCCATTGCTGGTCATCTTCAATTCTCCGCGGTAGATAGTCGTAGAACACACGTCCATCGATGCTTGCCCATGACCACGAAGGCGCACGATAATGGGGTGGCCGAGAGCGTACAGGCCCAGGGAGCGAATACATATGCCCGTCTGAATGCCATTCCAGCATCAGCAACAGATGCTTCTTGAATAATCCGGCTACGTAGCTCTTGGGAATGGTGACATCGGTAGTATCATCCGATGGTGAGATGAGTTGCGCCACGCCTGCTAGGGCGATGAGTTTATCGCTGGGTTTTGTAATGCTAGTGCGTGTGTACGCCTGAACGATTTCGCACCATTGGTAGAGCAGATCTTCTTCACTCATCGAAAGAAGCTGCCCCTTTTCTGGAAGATGACCTTCGCGGAAGTGGTTTTTGAAAAGGAAATCTAGTCTTTTGAAGCCGGTATGCCTGGGTGACTCAACAATTTCTGGTAGGCCTCGTGGGAATGCCTCACATGCGTCGAGCGACGCACATTCCCACAATACTTGCTCTGGGCCGAAATGTATGACTCTCGGCGCTAGGAAACGCTCTTGGAATACCCAACCACGTCTTGTCAGTGGCGCCTTGGTGACTTGCGACCACCAAAAAAAGGGGTCCAAGACGCACCAACCCTCATCGATATTTTGGGCCCAGTATGGCCGAACTCTACATGGTAAAGGGACATAATTACATGTCTTGTCTAGAAAGCCTGTTGAACTGTCCTCGAAACCGGTGATGGATACGTTGCAAATGGAGCCAGCATAGATTTTACACATCTCGAGGCTTTCTATTTCCCAATCTGGTAATGAATCCTGAATGATGCACAAGCAATCTGCCCATAGATACCGAATTCCTAAGGCTCTGGTGACTTTAAATACATCCTGGAACACTCGCGGTAAGATATCTAACGGTTGGCCATCTGTGTAAGATTGTATATTGCTGCTGGTAAGTTTAAATTGTTGATGGGTGTCCCACCGATGGCTGATTGTGGCGTATGGAGTCGAGAAGATTGGCTCGTCTTCTTTGAGGATTAGTCGCCAGGTTGGACTATCGACGCACCCAACATCGACAAGACGCTTTGGCTGGAATATTAAGCCAGAAGTTCTCCAGTCGTGCAATAACCGGCATTTTGGGTGTTGCTCAAGGCATTTATGCATCCAGGCTTTCACCGTCCGGAGTGTCTGCTCAGTCCAGCTCCTCTTCTCCTTCAGAGGGCTATCCGGAAGATATGGTCGTATTCCTATGGGAATTATTAAACACGGCTACTTCCAAAGTGAGTATCTCGAGGTTCCTCACTGTGGTACCGCTCGACCAACAGCCCCCGATAATGCCGGGAGACGCCTCGCGTTTGCCAGGCAAAGTTCAAGTAATAGGACTGCACGTTACTCTCTGCGGCTTTCATGATATCCAGAGAGGAGCACATGGTGGACGATATGACATTTGGGTCTGAAAGCAGCTTCCGCGGCTCGTCAAGTTCGGATATGATAGCCCTGCAAATGGGACATCCGGCTACAACGGATGACACAAATGACTGAGTACTGGCATGATGGGAAACGGGCTCTCCGCTGTGTTCGAAATGGTCGCGCAGTTCGAATATTTTCATGCAGCAGTCGCAAATCATAGCTGCGAATATTGAAGGATCTCAGTAAACTCGTGACATAAACTTCGCTGGAGTTTGCAGAAATAATGAGAGAAGTTGATCCTGTAGAGATCGATGCAGATGCTGATACCGATGCTGATGCAGGCGGAGAATAGCCCCCATTGGCTACCCCAGCCTTGGGGCTAACCTCCTAGAGCCAACAGCTGAACAGCAATGCTATCTATAGGAGGTATGTACCTGTAAGTACCTAGGCAGTCGATACACTAGACACTGTGAAAACCTAGGTAGGTAGCACATATACTGATAAGGCTACTAAGTACCTATACTCGTATTGACTTGAAACTACATCATTATCACACCTGTGGCTGAGGCATAATGGCCATTCTACACCGTGGTTATCATAATCTTGGCGAAGTGAAGCCAGCCAAATGATTACGTGTGGCCATATTGAATCTTGACTTCCTAGTAATGGAACGAGCCGTGGAACCCTACGCCTCTTAGTTAGATCGTAATATTATTAGACACACAGCAGTTTAAGCCCACTGTTCAGTACGCTGTGTTACTCTGTCATAAAAGTTGTATAGGAATGGTTTGGTAGTTGTCAGGGAATTTGTCTCCAGAGTGAAGGTAGGTCACAGGTAGGTCGCAGCTAGGTAGAAGTATAGGGTAGGGACTTAATATTATTAATTCCTGAGCCTCCCATAGTAAGTGGGAGGGCTCTTCTCCTTATATACACCTAGGTAATACACTAGTCCCACCCATGTGGGTAGCTTCTACCCTATTGCTACATTGTACCCTGACAGTAGTAAAGCTCCAAGTCATAAAGAACTTGCACCCACAAGTTCATTTACCATTTCAAATCCATGCATAACTCCAATAGCAATAGATCCTAACAGGCTTTAATGCTATAATGACCTAATGTCTTCTAGAAGGGCATAAGTAGGTAGTTATTCCCGATATTTCGGAAAGTTAATGGGTTTTGCTGGCTTCTACGTAGTCAAGGTTGAATGATAATGAGTTATCGCCATAGCGACTTCTCTAAGTTCCAGTCCTCTAATTCTAGCCCAAAGACCGGCTAATTCATAAATTATGAAGACGCCATACAGCACTTGGCATGATATTGCTAGATTCACGACGTCCTTGTGAGAATTTAAATCTGCGAGAGAAAATATAAATACGAGCAGCTCAGGGGGGAAGTATAAGAATCGAATTAGACATCAGTGTCTTTATACCTTCACAACCCCATAGCGCAAAAATAAAGTTCTTGTATATAGTAATAGTTGGTTACGAAGCTTCCAACAGATTTGTGCATCAACAAATGTCATATCATACCCCTATACTAGCAGTCCAGACACCATTGTTAATGGCCGATGTCTGTTGATCGTGTAATGCAAATATTGCTATAACGGAAGGAAATATGTTGAAGGAATGACACCTAGGAGAGAAGGCAAATTAATTTAAAAAGGGGGAGTAACAATGCGATAAAAGACGAGTGAGGTTATTTATGTAAGGGAGGTGGAGGGTTATGGCCACAGGTCACTATTCGGAGAATGGATTCCACCACTCAGAGGCTGATATTTTTATGGTCTGTATTCATCTTATGATCTGCCGGTCAGTATCAGTAAATCCCCATCCCTAGATTCACTGATAGCAAACTATCTAAGAAATCTAGGGGGTGGGATGACACAATAGTGTAACCCGTTTAAGCAACGCAACTACCTTAGACTTATAAGAAATTCCTCAGCGCATCGTCCAAAGACTGCGCTTCTTTGAGGGGCACCGCATCTCCTTTCTTGGCGAGGCCGATTTTGTTATGCCAGATCACCTTCATGCCCGCCATAGTAGCACCCTGGACATCGCCAGCGCTCCCAGCAACAAATAACACCTCACCCGGCTCAAGGCCCATTTTAGTCAGGATGGCCTCGTATGCCGCTGCGACGGGCTTATAAAAACCACTCTCTTCGGCTGTGATGACTGCGTCAAAAGCAAACACTTCTTCGCCGTCATCGGTAGCGGATTTCTCCACCCTGCCAGTGGCAAGGTGCCCGAGATGCTTAGAGCAGTTTGTTACGACAGCGAGTTTGTACCCCTGTTTCCTCAGTGCCCGTAGAACACCCCCTGCTTCGGGCCACGCTGGTAGGTTTTCCCAGTCCCGTAGTAATGCCTCTGGTGCTGATGGTGGTAAGCCGACTTCGTGAGCCGACTGCCTGACCAAATCCTCGTAGGGAACATAGGCACCTGCTCCAAATGTGATTTGTAGGTAGCGTTCACGCCATATCCTTCCATCAATTGCTGTACCTGACGGTATAGAAGCGTTCCAGAGCTCCCAGGAATTCATCAGACCGGTAAGAAGGTCGAAGACGATGGCTTTTGGGCGCCATTCTGCATTGACGTTACTTCGAGAAGTAGACATGATGACGTTGTAGTTCAATTAAGTGCTGGAACAGTGTAGATGTTCAAGATATGATCAAGATACACGAAGGCTTGAATTCGAGGTGACGCAGAGACCCCTAGTGTTGCCTTTGATAGTAATAGGAGTGATCTTGGTGTTGTAGAAGTAATGGTGTAATTGTCTTGAAGGCACCGTGAGGGGTAGGCCTTATACACTATCCGTCGTACCTGCCTTACACTTTCGTGAAATATCTGGAATGTGAATCAGGAGAGCTTCTAAATGGCTGCTTATCAATCACCCTTGCGCGAAGTGCTTTGTACTGCTTGGAGGTGAATGGCACTAGCCAGAAACAGAATAATTACTTAGCACTCAACAAAGAATAGCCATATATAATAACGTGTTAACAGTAATGCTATTGTCAACGTTCTTATTGTTTTAATACTATTGTTTTTTTTTTTTGCTGTTATTGTTGTTGTCGATCTGGTAGGATTGAACCTGGGGTGCCGCGCTACGGTCGGGCCTATAGCCTCCCTGGAGGCATGAGGGGCATGCTAAGCTGGGGAATTATATTATGATATATGGCATTATCCTAATACCTATTCATCTATAGAGATCACGGGGATGCGTTCGATAGCCGACACACTTAAGGTCATCGTATTGTGTTTATACCTTCTCGTATTCTAAAATGTTTCCCGTCTCCTTACTTCAGGCGTATCTTAGCTCGACACTCAAAAGTTCCATTGAGATTTACCAAGCTCTTCATGGCATTTTCGAAAGCCGCTAGACTCGGGATTACCACCGAATTCGGAGTAACCTTCAGGGCGCTAATCCGCCCTGCACCGCTCCTAATAGTACTATCACCAACACACTGCCTGGTGCGGGGGAGTCTGAATGGGTCTCTTTGTATTGCATAACTAATAGGATCTAAGCTTTCTTGGCTCGTGTAAGTAGTGATGTCACCGAACCACAAAACTCGAGTTGTACTACGTGAGCCGTAGTCCCAGACATAGGACTAGATGATAAACATAAATCATATACAACTGAATGATACTCATGTTGAGTACCTATCTTCTTCCATCTGGGACCTTCGACCCAGCTACTTACATAGAGCCCGCGCCCCGTCGCGTCGTAGGGTATCCTATGTGCCCACGATCTCCTGAACAAGGACAGAGTGTGTCCCGCCGTGAATCGTGAGCGCGTAGCCCTCGAGCTTGTTCACGGTACGAACCTCATAGATACCGGTTTCCCCGTCGATCGTGATCTTTGCCTCCCGGCTGCCACTGACGCGGGGCAGCAAAGCTGACCCTTCTGTTCCTGCTGGGGTGGCGATGTTAAAGCTATACGATTTCCCGGCATTCCCAATCGCCCAGCTCGCCTGGAACTTCCCTAGAGCCGTGGTAAACCCGCCCTCCGCAAACTCAAGGTCGCCGAACTGCGGAGCAAAGGACCACGTTTGGCCGGCTGGACCCGTCACCGTTAGGCCCACTACATGATTCGTGAGGGCGCTAGTTGGCCCGGCACTCCAGCCGTGCGCGTGGCTGGTATAGCTCGCGTGGGGATAGCCGCGGTTGAAGCGGTATGCGAATGAGCCGTCTTCTAGATATCCCTCGATAACAGTCGAGCCAGTTCCATTTGGGTGGTTTAGGTACCATCCCCACGAGCGGCGGATGAGATCTAGCGCGCGCGGGGCGTTGCCTGCGAGGAAATGCGACTGGATTTCGAAGGAAGATATGAAGGGTGATATATGTCCTGGAAGCTCGGGCGACACGGCGCCGATGTCATTCCAGTTCTCAACAAGGCGGGAGGAGATACTGCGGTCTTGCTCCGCGCTTGTGATGTTGAAGACAACGGCAAGAGAATTCGCATCCTGCGGATAGAGGCGTACGTCGGTGGCGTTGTCTCTAAAGGCGCCGTAGGACGAGTCCCAGAGATAGGTGTTAATTGCAGTCAAGAGTGCGGCCGCGCGGTCGGTATAGATCCCACTAAGGGCGTTATCACCAACGAGAACTGCGAGGTAGGATCCCGTTGCTAGAGTTCGATAGAGGCTTACATAAGATCAGCACGTATCAAGCTAAATAGTCCGGACATCGCTCACATCATGTTCGCCTCACTGTTATTGGAGCCCTG
Source organism: Xylaria multiplex (assembly GCA_011057905.1). Taxonomy (NCBI): domain Eukaryota; kingdom Fungi; phylum Ascomycota; class Sordariomycetes; order Xylariales; family Xylariaceae; genus Xylaria; species Xylaria multiplex. The sequence continues at coordinate 683,968 of WUBL01000002.1, read as the reverse complement.
TCCCCAGCGCGCCCAGTCTCTTGTGCCAGTGACACTAAGGAGACCCGATTTCTCGTCTACTTTGCCGTAGACGTACTCAATTGCCCTCCGGTACCGATCCCAGTTGTGCGCTAAGAAGTTGGTGTCGTTCCCGTAAAGGACGTAATTGTAGGTGCCGATCAGTGTCCACATATGATACGCTACAAGCGTGTTAGCTAGTTAGTGTGAATCACTAGAGTTGCGGATACTTACTATCACTATCCTGCTGTAGTAACGGTGGACCAGCCTCAGGGAGGGATCCGTCTCCGTTCTCCGAGCTGACAGTCAGCACCTTCGCATCTCGGGTGCCAGTGTCGCCATACCTGGTAGTCATACATGACTTGGAGAGCGTTCGCGACGCTTTCTAGTTCGCCGACACTGTAGAAGGCCGAGGGTACGGCAACGCCCATGTCCCCTGGCCAGACGGCCCGGTCGCGCTTCGCCCCATCGACGATTATAGTGCTACCGTTACCGAGTGTTCCGTTGTTAGACCACGAGTTCCTAACCATTGGAATCGCCCTTCCAGTCTTTATTGGGACGGTATTTGTCTGGAGAGTGTACGCCCCGGCATACCAAATCTTGTTGAGCGTTTCATCACTGCTCCGGAAATACCCCTGATATGCCCGCAGGTTGGACCACGTCGGCTGGAAGCCAATCTCAATGAGGACGTCCGACACATTCACAACGGCTCCCGTCGAGCTAGAGTAGGAGAGAGTAAGATATCGAAAGCCACCGCGCAGCTTCTCGAGCGGGACCTCATAGGTCCCCGACCCTGGCTCGGTTATGTTCAGAGTAAGGTGACCATCTGGTGTGGAGCCACCGTTGGAGTAGTCAGAGTCGGATCCGACCCAATTCTTGGCCTCAGTCCAGGCGAGACCGATGACAGCAGCGCCATCGCTCGTATATCTGAGAGACGTGATCCCGCCAACCTCTAGTCCAAAGTCTAGGACTACCCGTGGGATGCCCGCAGAGAGAACAACCGATCCGTCATAGACGGTAGAGGACAAAGCACCACTCGACAGTACCGTCTTCGGCTTCACACTACGAGAGCTCGGTGCGTAGTTGTATGAGTCCCAATCCCCAGGAAAGGCTGGCTCGAGCGGGCCCGTGCAAGGGGTTTCCCTCCAGCATGACACTGCCCAGCTGCCACCGACTAGGGAAAACACGGCGAGCAGCCCCAGGCTCTTCATGATACTATAAGATGAAGTATTGCCCGCACAGGGGGTATTTTTCTAAGACTTCCGATGATACTTGGGGGGCAGTCGCACCGAACGGTATGCGAGTTTAGTCATCAATTGGCAGAGGAGACGTCACACAGCTGAGCCCCATGAGAAAGAGCCAATACAGACCGGGCGACTATTACCGGGAGTCTCGTTGCAAGCCATTTCGGGCCAACAAATCCTACTCTTGTAGCAAGAAGCGCTTCCCCAAGGATCGATGAGCGTCGGCCCAATTTTTAGCGAGGCCGCGTTAAGTAGGCGTCGGAAGTCAGCCGAGTTGGGACATACTATGCAATAAACCCGGCAGTAGCTCAGTAATTGAAAAATACACTAAATTGGTATGCCGGTACTTCCAATGCTCACTACCCCACACAGGATGAACCCGGAGGTGTAACCCGGCGGCGATCTGCAGCGTAGAGAAGCTTATGTGGACGGATGAATCCGTCCCATTAGGGGTGAGACATGCGGGGATGCCAAGTTATAAGCCTGCGGGTTATCTGGGCGCGAACCTGCCTAGCCCTCATAGTCAGCCGAACCCCAAGCTATCCATTTTATCCTCGGTTCGTAGCGAGCGCGGTATGCAACTGATCGAGATTGCCAGAACCTGTTTGCCGCTGGCCTTTCTGACGCGTTTTGTGTAGCTCGGTTTAATGTGCGCCGAGGCCCGAAAACGCCAAGTAGAAATGTAGCTAGGGACCGCGACTGTGTGGAACGAACAGGCGGCTAATCACCATGGCGCGCGAACTATCGTCGAACATGATGTTCTCTAGTCTAAATCTCATTGCCATCTCTGCCACTCTTCTCGGCCGGGCCTGGGCGGGCATCGTGTCGGTCCAGAACGCCCACGGCCGCCCCCACTGCACCGTGACCAGTAACGGGAATAACACCAACGACGTTCCGACCCTCAAGCAGGCTTTCCGGATCTGCGGGGAGCATGGGGATATTACGTTTCCGAAGGACCAGGACTTCTGGATTGCGGAGAAGTTTAACCCCATCGTAGACGACGTTAAGATCCAGTGGGACGGAAAGTGGACGGTGAGTATCTGGCCGGCTGCCGCTCGATAGGGCTGGTGGTATCGGTAGGCTCACGACGCTTCACAGTTTTCGGACAATATCACGTACTGGAGGAACAATTCGTATCACGTAGCGTTTCAGAACCACTGGGCAGGCTTCGTGCTCACAGGCAAGAACATTACCATTGACGGCGGCGGCACGGGCGGAGTAGACGGTAATGGAGATACATGGTATACCGCAGAAGCCGGTAATACACAGCCTGGACGGCCTATGGTACGTCACGAACCGTGTTCCTTAGGGGCTCGGCCGATTGACTGATTGACTCGCCGGGGCGCAAAAGCCATTTGTGCTATGGAATGTCTCCGACGTCGTCGTGAGGGACTTCTCGATCTGGCAACCTCAACTTTGGGCGTTCAACATCATGAATGGAACCAACATCCTGGTCGACAACCTCTACGTCAATGCCACGGCTACCAAAGCCCCGAGTGGCTCCAATTGGGTCCAGAACACCGACGGCTTCGGTGAGCGCACCCCCACTTCTCTCCTGTCCCGGCGAGACTAACATCCGGCTAGACACTATGGATGCCCGCAATGTGACACTAAGGAACCTCGATTATACGGGCGGCGATGATTGTATCGCCATTAAGCTACGCTCCTACGACATAGATGTCAGAAATGTTACATGTCACTCTGGGAATGGCATCGCCATCGGCAGCCTGGGCCAGTACCTGGAGGATAGCAGCGTAGAGAACGTCACCCTGACAGACCTCAGGGTGATAGCTCGGTGGGGCGTTTATATCAAGTGCTGGATGGGAGCGCTCGTGTACCAGAATAGTTACGAAAGTGAATATCAACCCCGTGGCGCCGGCTGGGGCTTGGTGCGCAACATCATAGTCGAGAACCTAAATGTCACCGGCACAGCCCGGCCGTTCCTTATCACCGAGGATAACGGCGACGATGGCAACCACAAGGGCACCAGTAAGCTAGCTATCTCCGACATCACTGTGCGCAATGTCACCGGTACCCTGTCGTCTACAAGCAACGCTATCTCCATATCATGTAGTAATGTTTACCCTTGTGATGGCATCATCTTCGAGGACATCGATCAGGTCGGCTCGTCTGGGAATGCGGCGACTTTGACGTGCACGTATGTCGCAGATGGCGGCGTCACCGGCGTGGGCGGCTGCTAAGCACGGTGACGACTCGGAATATCTGGCATAAGGTCTCGGGTTTCGAGCAATGGGTTGTTGTTGAACACCCATTCGAATACCACAACATGTGTGTAATATACGGCCCATACTCGCCGCAAGACATATTTCTAGTCGATAGGCAAGCGCATTGGAGATATCAAACCGGACACCATTGAACCTGGAACACTACCTGCCAGCTCCCGGGATTAGCCTGGGTGCTTTACTGATTGACTTTTCAGGCCACCTCTATGGTTTATCACGGGCGAAGGAAAAGAGCCTCTAGAACACACAAGGGATTTTAATATTGCTTACAATCTAGTATTTAAGGAGACTAGCCCACTTATGAGACGAGTAAGTTGTTCCAAAGTGTGCTAACATCGCTGGCAGGCAAATGCTTCCATCTACCTCGCGTTGAATGCCCACACATTTAATATAGGAACTGTAATAACGAGTAAGAAAGAAGCTGCTTCTAAACGCGAGGATTTCATAAAGCTGTGTCCCCTCGACTAGTCTTCTAGCTCCGGGAGGAAATACCAGCAAGATTACAGTTTCTTCTAGATGGTGGTAGCGGATAGATACGACGACTATCTCTTAGAGTCGCCCTGTGAGCATAAATTGGCTCCCTAGCGGGCTCATATCGAGACACCTCGTATCAGCACATGCTGTTGAGGCCATCGCTAGCTTAAATTATTTTTTCGAGAGAACCAAGAGAGAGTGATATGGCCCCAGAAGCCATGTTAGAAATAACCTCTACAAGGAATAGGAAAAAGAGAAACATGCTTAATCTAAAGGCAGGGTTATTCGCTTTAAAGTGTGCGATATTAGCTTCGAGTCTAATCGACTGATTGGTGAGTCACTTCAATTTAAGCCGGCCATGCTCACCCCAGCCGTGAACTCCGGTGCAACCTTCTTGCTGAGCACTCTCTTTAAAAGAATAGGCCGTGGGATAGGCACCATCCGCTGGGGGCACTAGAAAGTTTCGACATCAGTTCGGATATCCACGAGCTGATGATCTCCAACACGTGGCTTACGTAGTGTCTGCTATTATACGCCGCTACTACGGAACCTTAACCCCTTCCCCCTCGTTTTTTCCCGACTTCATCCCAATGTGGAAGCGTCCAAAGGTAGAAGCGGACTACCACACAAGGCATTATAGAGCATTACGCGTATCGTAACAACTCATTATTAACTTTTACTAGCTGCGGCGGCACGGAAGGCAAAATCGATAGAGTGAGTGAAACGCGCAATCCAACTCAACTTAGAATTTTATATTCAGCAGCGCTGGCATTGAACGTCAATCCTCTATCTATATCACTTAGTGCTTCGGGGATATGGACAACCTATGCTTTTCTATCATTCTATTTTATTCCTCCCACCGACTGAGAGATGAGGCTAACGTGTTTCTTGAGATCCATATACAGGACCAATTGTCAAAAAANTGTCGATGATACCAATACCAGAGAAGGCGTCTCTCGCCTTGCGCATAGGCCTCGTGAGCTCTACAATGAGATCCGGTTCATATTTCTTCCATACTAACGTCTGCCTCGGGTAGTTTGTGATCGGGATCGTCGTCTTTGGTCTTTCTGTCGTTTTGTCTACTCACCAGATGACGGGCTCGATTCCTTACCAGACTTACCTCAGCGCCACCGTGGGAGGCGCTGGGTCGATCATCTCGATGCTCGGCCTATCATCCCCATTTTGCCATGATACCCATATAGGGATAATAATGTTTCTTGACTTGGCCGTGTTCGTTCTATACACTGTGAGCGCTACCGTAAGTGTACTTCCCACCCGCGAACGGACGCTCTTGACTAGGCTGTGGCCATTTACCACATTAACATTTACGTACTATCTAACACATGACCTCAGTTCCTCTGTGTGGCCATGTCCAAGGTGCGAGATTGCTGGGCGACAGACATGGCATCCCAATACAGCCGGGCGACAAACGCGATCCTCAGCGGTGGCTGCGTAGAGGGTAAGAAGGGGCCAATTTGCCCGTATACAGTCGACTCCAACGGCCTGGACCTCACGTCGGTTCGGTGCCAGACGGCGCGGCTCGACTATGGCCTCCAGTATTTGGGATGTGCCTGTGCACTCGGTGTGGTGGTACTTAACGGTTACTTTTTTATACGTATTATGGTTCTGCCAAGACGGACAGTGCACGTTACACGGTCCAGAGCCCGCAGATTCACAGCACAACCGCCCCCATAACGAGAAAGGTGGGAAGCTAATAAATGAGATGAAGAAAAGGGAGAAAAATCTAGGGAGGATAGAGAATACCAGGTAGAGTTTGGGGCGTTAGGGTGTTGGGGGGTTATTCGGTCCTGTAGAGTATAGAAAAATACGACGCACTGATACGCACTAACCTTACTGACTCCCTCAAAAAAAAAACCTCTACACTCTAAATGAGAGGAGGGCCATGAGCAGGGCCATGAGCAGGCCATTAATAATTGTTTGTAAAACTTGTAGTTTTTAAGGAGTCATGTTGGGGACAAACATTGATTTCTCCGACACCTTGGCTATGCCCAGTCATCCGTCATCCTCTTATTCCCACAATACTCGAGAAGTACCAGTTACAAGCATCAATAAAGCCATCCGATTCATACACACGATCCGTGGGCATGTGATCGATCTAATGATACTGATGGCTAGGAATAAGGTACGCGTCTTTTTACCATGCCTTTTTCAAGATTGATTATACTATAAAATTGCTCAAAAATAGTGTGACGAGCAAACCTACAAGAAGCCAAGGCGGATTGCCAGGCAAAGCAAACCTGTACACCTGTTCCGGGGTCTAGAATGTTAGCTTGATACTTGCCTCCATTTTTTGCCAAACCAAGCAAGGCTTCATATTCGAAATCCTTGCCTTTTCATAACACCCTAGGAATGCCTTTTGATCAGTCCCTAGACTGCTAATCTCTTAATTGTGTTAAAGTTTGGTAACTCCCCTGGTAACACCCCGGCTAAACCCTGGTTTTTTGTATCGCGCTAACATTCTAGACCCCGGAACAGGTGTAGATCCGTAGATAGCCGCCACAGTGACTGCATAGTGGGGTTATCGTGGGGTAATAGCGCACCTAGGTAGCTAGCTAGCTACTTAGCTGCCTGTAAGCTTTGCCTGCTAGCAGCCTTGGCACTCGAGACAGTCCAGCTGGCTGTCTGCAAACATCAACCCACCACTTGCACCTCATCATTCACCTCACCTCACTTCACCTTAGACCACGGTTATTCTTCTCAATGCCCTACGCCGCCATATAGAACGGCAATCGTCAAAAATGGCAGCTCTACCGAAACTCGTCAGTGCCTCTGATGAGTCCGGCGTGCTCTGCATCTACGACGATGCCGCCAGCAACACCAGGGTCAAGCACCGCAGCTATGCCCGTGACGTCCTCGACGTCTTCTTGCCCGCCGGCTACCCTCACACCGTGACAAGTGACTACACGCCCTACCAGATCTACGTGAGTTCTCTCCTCGCCCAGCTTCATCACTCTTACGGTCATCGTGGTTTTCTATCTATTTTTCCTTTCAAGCTATATTCTATCATGCGAATTATCTAGTCTTAGTCTAGCGGGTAATGAATAATGAATCAATCAATGAATCCATCCATCGTCTTGGCGCCAAGAAATCGACAACTAATACCCACTGCTCGATTCAGGATTCGCTCCAGGCTTTTTCTAGTACGATAGCCGGACTGCTGTCGTCGCGGGCCGTACTCCAGGGTTTTGGCGTGGGGGACGCCGCATCCTCAGCCACAGGCGCCGTGCTGCTGACCGTCCTTCAAGAGTCGACCGGTCGGCTGGCCACCATCCTGTTCGCCCACAAACTCGGCCAGGCCATCGAGCCCGAGTGCAAGTACTACCGCTTCCTCGCCGACATCTTCAACGACTCCGCCATGTTCCTCGATGTGCTCTCTCCCGCTCTCCCGGGCCCCGCCAAGGTAATCGCGCTCTGCATGTCGGGCGTACTGCGCGCGCTATGCGGTGTCTCGGGCATGTCGGCCAAGGCAAGTCTCAGTGCACACTTTGCGCGATCAGGTAACCTGGCCGAGCTCAACGCCAAAGACGGCAGTCAGGAAACCGTCATCAGCCTGCTCGGGATGCTGGTAGGTAGCGTGTTTGTGCGCTTCGTGCAGGGCCGGCTCGCTGTCTGGCTTTGGACCGCAACGCTCGTCAGCCTCCATCTGTGGACCAACTACCAGGCCGTCCGCTCCGTGCAGATGCGCACCTTGAACAAACAGCGCGCTACCATGGTTATCACCGAGTTCCTGCGCAGCGGTCACGTGTTACGGCCCGATCAAGTTGCCGCCAAAGAGCGCATCTTACACTGGAGATCACCCAATATCGACTACGCGCGCAGGCACCCGGCCACAGGTGAGATCACCATTACTGATCTGTTGGCATACCAACATACGCAGTACGTCATCATCAACGGGATAAAAGGCCAGAGGATATACCTCAAAACGGGCGCCACGACTGTCGATGCCCTTGAAGCTTGGATTGCCGCTCTGAATGGTCCGCGATCAGCTGTCAATGAGGAGTTCTGGAGAGCTATGGCGAGCGCCGGGTGGGATCTTGAGACCGGAGCTTTGGAAACTGGTCCTGCTGTGCGCATTGTGGTAGAATGAGATGGGGAAAATGGAAAATAAAATGAGACACCATGTGGGAATAGAGAGAGAGCAACGTTGCAAGACTTTTGCTATGTGGAGTGTGTACAGTAGAGATGTCAGCTGCATGACATGGTGTCATGCCTTTATGATATACCTGAACGCCTTGCCTTCCCCCCTTCGTTATGGCATGTATATGTCCCCTCTTGAAATGCGTCCGTGCCCGTGATACATTAGTTGTACAGCGTATTTACAAATTCACTCACCAACACTACCTCGCGTCCTCCCTATCTCGTCTTCAGGCTCTGCCGAGATACTCACACTTGAAAAGCAGCCGCATCTACGCAAGCCCGGCGGCGCGAAAGGCCCGCATCTTGACGCCCTCCCACGAGTTCAGCTTCGGCCGCACGTCCAGGTAGAAAGACAGCTTGCCGTCGGCGCCGTTGCCCGCGCTGCGGCCCGCGTAGAAGTCGATCACGTACTCGATCTCCTTGCCGCACCTGTCCACGACCCAGTCGTGGCGGTCGAACGGCGCCTGGTAGCCCAGCAGCGTGTTGAAGCGCGCCCTGGGCGACAGCTGCGTGCTCAGGCCCGTGAAGGAGTGCAGGCGGGGCCCGTCGCAGCTGGGGCCTGGTTAGTTCCGGCAGGATGGAAAATAGAAGGGGGCAGGTAGATGTAGATCGGAGAGGATAGGACGGACTCACCGGCTCCCCTGTATCCAGGGGCCCTCCCACGCTTTGATCTCGGCCCACGCGCGCTCGTTGACGGCGTTGTGGATCGGCACGACGGTGCGCATGTCGGCGGCCCGCGGGTCGTGCCCCTTGCGCTTCATGGCGTCGAAGAACATGCGCTCCGACGGGTAGATCCAGTTCCCCGTGACCCCGTCCGCGCCCGTCTCCTGCTCGCTGTTCGCCGGCGCAGCCGCCGCGTGGTCCCCGCCCGCGCTGCTGCTGCTCGTCTCGCCGCCCGACGCCCGCGGGATCGTGGACACCTCGCGGTCCCGCCCGAGCTGGGACGGCGCGCCGGGCTGTGGTGTTGTGGGTTTGGGTGGCGCCGCGGAGGACAGGAAGGGGATGCGTGGCAGGTACGAGCTCCATGACGAGGCAGAGGTTGGTGGTCTGTTTTGGGCGGGAGCCCCGTTCTCAGACGCTGCTCGCGCCTGCTGTATCCATACCTCGCGCGCGCCGTGGTCGACGGGACAGCTCTCTGCGCTCGGCGAGGCGGGGGGATCCGACGATGCCGCCCGAGCCTTCTCGAGCCAGGCCTCCCTGCTCTTGTGGTCTACCGGGCACGTCGCCGGCGCTTCGGAGCCCGAGGACATGATCTTGGGGGCGGGAGGGGGGCTGTCGCTGTCGTGTTTGCGGTAGTTGAGGAATATTTGGTCGATGATGTCGTGCAGCATGGCTGTGATGTCGACTTTTTCCGTGACGAGCTAGGTCAGATGGACTGCGCACTGCTATGTGACTAGTGCCGTATTCTTATTAGGTTGGGTTGTTAGCTCAGATCGCGAGGTTGCGATTTGCGCTCGTGGGTGGGACTGGGTTTTGCCGGTTTGGGGTTTTAATGCGGGCTTGGCTGCATCGGGCGTCTTTTCCCGGGTAGGATGGCCGAAATGGGGACTGGATAGTGGATAAAGTACCATGCAGCCAAGTTCGAGAGGCGCCGTCCACCAACTTCAATTCTTTTACGGCGAAGGTTAAGGTGCGTTGTAAAATACTAGAAAGATAAGTAAGTAGTTGCAAATCCGGAAAATAACCTAGATAGATGTGAGGTCTTAATAGTTGGCACTCTACGTAGGCTTCTCTCTACGAGGGGGTTAAGTAACGGAGGCAAATAGCTATAACTCAGTAGACAATCGTTTGTGTCGGCATGACACGCTATCAAGACACACAATGGATTTTTGGATTCACATGCTTACCACACAATGAATATGGCTTTTGTGAAGGCGGCACTAATTATGAACTAGGTCTCACGAGGACAACAGGTGCCACGTAGTGTGTTTGGGCTTACCCTGTTTCAACTCACATAGTAGAATGAGGCTTAGCCCTTGCATCTTTTGGCACAGCAAACAGGCAACTCTCCCAAAATCATAGGCGTCTGTTCTCTTTCTACAATATTGAACATTCGGTACGATAGTCTCCTTTAACTCGTTGTGGTGCAGCGATCTCGCCCTTTTTTCTTTTTTTTTTTTTTTGCGTAACCCCTAGACTTCCGTTTTGCTCCGAGTTATAGATAAGCAAGGTACACAGGCAAACAGGTCGACCGAACTCGGTAGACTGGTATAACCTGGGTTAGGAGGGTAGAGAAACATGGGTATTGGTTATAAAATCAACTCGTAACATATGTTGCACTGAAAAACTATACCAAAAAGAACAATAAGATTTCGATAGCTATTTATTAGTAAACGAGTTGTCTAAACACACAAATCAATGCTAACAGCGCTCCAGGCTCTGAGAAAGTTCGGCTATAAGCCATTCTCAAAGTACATTCTCCTTGTTTTTGCTAGCTTTTAAAGACTAAAGGTTTCTCTTTGGGCCAAAATCACGCCTATATCTCTTCCTTCCAACTTGCAAGAGACCCTGCTAGCAATGCCCCTGCTAGCAATCCATTATTCCAAGAAGTTACATGCGAGGACACAGGGAGCTATTTCGGTCTCTCCGCTCAGCACATTCAACAGCTCCTTACCTTTGAAGTTCTCCCTGGGATATACGGCCGTGGGACCGGGGGTTTGTCGAAACGCCGTGGGCCTGCCATTTTTAGTGTAAAGGCAGCGAGAGATATTAGATTTATGGTGCATAGATCTATAGAAAAAANTAGCATAGGCTATGAGGAACAGATACAAATCCTGATAACAGCTTGTCATAGGTGAGTGCCTGACCTATATTCTGATTGATAAATATTTTTTAGAGGCACATCCACCGCGTTCCTTTCCCCTCCAAGTCGGACAAAGTTGAGACTTATGATGTGTGGGCTGCCTTGACACGTGGGGTCAATACGATATTACGAGCGATCCCCCATATGCGCTTATAGTTATGATGCATTAAAACTATTCACTACCAATGGTGCTACTAGCGCTGGATGGCTTGGGAACATGGGCTTGGTTAAAAGAGCCAGTCTTAGATCACATTAAGCACCGCTATGGCGCACAGGAATTGGCGATAGGCTGCGATTTGGATTGAGTAGTTTTAACACGAAGGCTAGACACCAGCATCAAGGGCGACGATAATACTTACCATAGAAGAGACGTTCACTTCTTCTGGGCTACTCCAAGTAGCGGCACTCCGATATCTTATTATACCCTTGTCCTTCTCCGGAAAGTATTCGGGGCAATGGTTGGGAATGTCCCCTCCCGTCTTCGTCCGTTAGGGGCACTGCAGAAATTCTCTTTCAGTTCACATCCACAAGAGTCGGCGACCGATTCTATCGTCTCTCGATAGCTGAAGCGTAGGGGTATCAAACGTTCTGCGAACGCATTTAGTCACATCGCCTTCCCAGTCAGCAAGGACCCGGGTATATGCTAGTGTACTGGTATTATAATTATGAGCTCAACATGCAGTTACTCAATTAATGAAAATTATGACATACAAACAAACGCCTACTACGGCCGATATTAAGGGACCTATGTTTATTGCCGGGGATGCAGGTCCCGTATAGCGCGCGAATGCCCAATAACGTGGTGTCAGCAAGGTGATTTGTTGTCTTGGCGGTACGGTAATGGCATGGTTGGGTTAAACTGATAGAGAATACCTTGCAAGTCCTACGATGGCATAAAATCAAGCCTCCTGCCAGGCTCGATGATCATCGCCGCGGCTCATCCATTACTTAGCCGTGGACCTCATAGATGAAGATTGGAAGATGGCCCTCCAAACCGATTTCGTCCCAACGCCCACAACGCTGGCTGCTAGCATAACAGCTCCACCAACAATTCAATTCACACCCCCGCCAGAATGCTACGATCCCGCTAACAACTGGATTGTGACCACAAGCTGTTACCTTGACCTCGGCAGTAGTATCTCTTATCCAGATTGGCTCACCTGCTCGCTATCTCACTTTGGTGCACCGGCCTGGTACGATCTATCGTGCAATGTGCCACAACCGACTGACTATCACGAGGCACCAAAGGTCACCCAAGACGGCGTTGTGAGCTACTATGCCGGATGTCCAGTAGGATTTTCGGCGACTGTGACTAGCTCATATCCGGGATGGAACACCTACTCTTATGAAGACCACTACGATGCCACAGCTTATGTCGTTGCGTGCTGCCCAACGTGAGTATTCGTGGCGCCCATCTCAGTGTCTTCCAGGTACTAAATACCGAGTACAGACAGTATCATTTTGAACTGGATACCGCAACAATTGACCCTCGGCAACGAACAACTACGTCGCATGACGGCGTAAACTACTCAGTATTCATATATCCACTGCCGTGGTGTGCAGCCACGTCGATCTCAGAGCTGTCGGGCGAAGACCTTGCAGTTAAGACATGGTCGAACCCTATGGCTTGGGACAAGCGCCAGTTACAGACTATTGCATGGGACTACGAGCACGGCACCATGTTCGCGCACAGCGTTGGTTATACATATACAGTTTTCCAGAGCACACACACTTGTTACGAGTACTGTGATGAATGGTTCACGTATTATTACCCAGATGGCGTCGGTGGCACCCCAGGTCCAGCGTGGCCAACGACAAGTGATGCTGGAGCGGCAATCTCACCTAGGGTTACTTCCGCGCCGGAGCTAACGCTGACATCGGGACAAACATTGGAATTAACATCGGAACTTTCTCTTGATACCAGTTTTTCAGCTCCATATCGCCCCACCAACGGCAGCAACCCTAGTGAAACTCTATCGCAGTCAGTCCCAGGTGGGGAGACAATCACATCTGCCGACGAACCCCTTTCGTCCTCGACTCCGGGCAGTGGCGCCGAGAGCACGGCTAGTTCTACCGGCGATATCCCAGTGTCCTCACCTTCCTCAACTACTCCCACTGCTGCCACTCCGAGTAGTACCATTACGGAGTCTTCCACCTCCACTCCGGCGGCAGCAGGATCATTAAGTCCCTCACTCGTAGGTACAATAATCCTCGGTGTTGCTATAGTAGTCTTGTCTTAAGAATACGCAGCGAGGTGAGGATCTGCCTTTAACAACCGTTTCTGGTACGCTTGTAAAGCTGTTGCGACTTAATTGAGAACATGTAACCGATTTGGGAGAAAGTAATGTGTGTGTTGCAATAGATTAATCATAATCGCTCTATGTATTTGATATTTTCCCTGAAGAAACTCCGAAAATAATCTATTTACTGCCCTGTGTGAGAACATATGTCTCATTCTAAGTTAACGGCTGGAATGAACATAACTGTATCAAGGAGAAGGGGCACAGAGTAAACTAATAAATCAACACAGTTTTATTACCTAATTTGTTGTACTAAGAATGCAGCTAATTGATTTCGGTGTCCTTCTTAGTGTAATAAGTGCTTCAATAGACGCTGTCAACCCTCTGTGTTCTCTCAAAATCCCAGCATCCTTAAAAGGGACCACTAGATTATCCTAGAGAGTCTATGGGTGTCAGAGGTATCGTGTCACAGAGTAAATAATAAGGCCTGTAGGTAGCCAGGAAGAAGGTAGGTAGTAGATTATAGGTTAGGACCCAATAGATCATATGGTAATGGTGATTCAATTGACCCCTCTACACTACATATTAATGAAGTCAGAGAAACTGCGTCATCTTCTACGTTCCACTTTCGCACGCCTCTGTCACCAACAGGCAAGCCGAGAAGATAGCTAGGCAGCATTTAGGCGCAAGAACTCTGAGAACAACCAAACCCATATGCTTAGGTCGATTAAAACCTTTTTATTCAATAATAGGGCAGCCATTGGAGACCACAGAGCAACAATTTCACCAGGCTTTAAGAAGGCTGTACGAAGAATACCCGGCACCACTACCCCTGGGAATGCCACCTATAGAGCATGGTTATTTGCACAGCATATGGGACCCGCTTGATATACAACGCTCTTAACTGCGCCTGGTGGCTTGGATCCTTGGGGTGCACAACAGCGGCTGATATCTTTTGGAACGCAAATCGTCCCACCCTTGGGACATCACAATGAATATTACTCAAGGTATTGTAGTTAAGAAGCTCATTAGGAGAGCCTAGCCCCGCGACACATATAACATAAAAGCTACCAACGACTTAGTACGGGATATAAAGGACCGACGAGAGAAACAAGCGGGAGAGGATCGGCTAAATAGATACTATCTGCCTCGGCAATTTAAGCGCTCTATGTTTGGGTTCAAAGCTAAAAGCAGGACGGAAAGTAATGTTCTAGAGCTGTAATTCGCAAACTCTATAATCCTCCACTCTCTAGACATTTTGTAAACGGCTGTCCCCGTAGCAGTGAAGTTCAAGTGTCTTTCAACATGAGGTATATAATTTCATTGAAAACGTGACTAATGACCTAAGAAGAAAAGCTAATATGGCTACAATCGTTGGGCCTGTGTCTGCTTTGCCCCCCCCCCCCCCCCCCCTCTTTGATTTTGCCCGATGACCACTAGCATAGGGTGTCCTTGATATAATGTTTCTGCTATAGTTATTTATATGTCAAATGGCAGATTTTACTAGTTTTATCGTATTTTCTAATACGCATTCATCAAAGTAATCTCGATAACTTTCATGCTATGAAACAAGGGTATACTTTCGCTGCCTTTCGCTCCCTAGGCATTCGTCCTAACCTCACTTGATGTAGAGGTTGTCTATAGTACTTGTACTCACATACCAGGGGGGAGGCCCCTTCGCCCTCAAGAACGCCGAATATTAAATCTCCTTCCTCGACCATGCTAAAGCTATTTGAAGGCTTTAACACGCTGTAGATCACCCTTCAAAGGCTTGGGTTCGTAAGCTACGAACTTTATATTTAAAGTTGCAGTCGACTTTTGATCAGTAAGATGACTAATAAATAAGCTCCAGTCACTGAACGGACCAACTAGGAGGCTATAGACATTTTTAATGTGTGAGGGGGGTCCGGATATAGGCCTTTTAACTTCTGCCTTCCTCGGGTCAATTGGAGCTTTCCGATTAGCTTTGGGACCCTTTTCCCGCTGAGCCTTGAGCTGGATCTAGCTGAAACTGAAGTAAAAACTTATCTTTGCATTTTATGTGGGTTTGTATAAAGAATATCAATCACCCGATTTCTTATTGCATTCTCGTTTACGTTCTTCACACATCAAACCCCATCACGAAACTCGAAAACCTGTGTGTCGACATTTCGTCTCCGGTCTCACGCCCAACAGTGCACGATCAAAGTTTAACCCAACCACCATCCCTCAACATAAATAGCTCACGAATCCGAAAAGGTCAGCTTGTCTCATCCCCTTTACCGGCCTTAAAATCACTTCTTCAAGACAACAAATATGACATCCAGTATTGTCAAGATTACGACTTGGCCATTTCGCGCCAC
Source organism: Xylaria multiplex (assembly GCA_011057905.1). Classification (NCBI taxonomy): domain Eukaryota; kingdom Fungi; phylum Ascomycota; class Sordariomycetes; order Xylariales; family Xylariaceae; genus Xylaria; species Xylaria multiplex. The sequence continues at coordinate 668,467 of WUBL01000002.1, read as the reverse complement.
CTATCAAGCGTGGAACGACTTCCAACAGGGCCGCCAAGTGCGCAAAGACCAGGAGCGCAAAAAAGAAGCGCAAGAGAAACAGGATGCAGAAGAGGGACAGACTGCGTCCCCGGAGACTGAGAGCCCTCGCGGCCAGACAAGCCAATCGCCAGCAAGCCATCAAGACAGATCTACAGAACTTCAAAAACCACGCCGCAGGAAGGAGGGATGGGGACGACAACAGGGCGAATACCCATGGCGAATCGAGCAGCTCGTTCACCTGGATAATAATACACGGGGAACCTGGGTGTTGGAAGCCAAAGACATGTCTGCTATCGTGTGGGAAAAGGAATACCGAATGAAAGGATCCAGGTTGAAGACAGAAACCGTACCGCAGCCACATTGGCCATTTCCTCGCCATCTTCTACAAAACGAGGTGGTTAAAAGAGGTCCCGATGAGCTGTTGAACTGGCTTAGCTCTTGAAGGTCTGTGAGGACCGTAATAAGCCAAGCTTGGATCTGCCCTTTCTATCGACGCAGGAAGGGCTATTCGCCCCCCTTCTCAGCCTAGACAAGCACTCAATAGTGGGATACTGGCGAATATTGCCTGAAGCTCTGTCCGCGATACGTTGACTTCCGTACAAGATAACGTTATATGAAGGTGATCGACGGGAATCGGGTTGGTTCTGCGCAAGTAAGAAGTCGTATCGTATTAGGTGTGGCATAGATTAAGGGACCAATCTTATCCTCTTGCTAAGTCCATAGGGTAGTTTCCAAGATTGGGCTTACGTGAAGGCACTTTGCCTAACATATTGCCATAATTCGGGTGCACCACCAATCGGGGTACACTCCTGGTGTGCTCCGCATACTAATCTTTCTTCCTACAAGTTTTAATCTTGTATGAAGCCTACTATACAGAATAAGAGATATATTATGTCTGACCTCGAGAACTTCCTAATCGTGACAGCAATACTACGATAATAGTAATTAATCACTGCCCGTAGCCCTGTATTCTCCCCCGGCAAAGGGGACATCGTTTTACATTATAATCAATGTTTTATCAATTTTGGGGTCAACTAATAGCCTATCACCATGTAGGCAACTCCATTTTGGGAAAGTATGTATATCAGTCTGTCTTCTATCACTTGCTGGTACCAATTAACGAGACAACGATATGTTAGTTAAGAAGAATTCAAAGGGCTCCCACTGTCAGGGTTATTGTCACAGAGTAAATAGTAAGACCTATAAGCAGCCAGAAGGTAGGTAGTAGGTTAGGACTTAATAAATCAGAATGGTAATAAGACTGACCCTTAAGCCCTCTAATATTTATAGGATGTTAGAACACCTACCCCCTAGGTGTTACATTAGTTCCTGACACCCACCACTAGTAAGGATAGGACTTCACCTAGTAGCCATATTGTATAGTAATTTAATGACAGAAGATTGATAGCTAGATAAGGAACTAAACTCAGAGGATGGCTAAATGCACTGGAATTATTATACCTCTGACCGAAATCTAGCGGCCTCCCACTCTGAGTCTAACTCAAACCTAGTTACTGTGAAACTTTTTTNGAGGGCTTTTAAACCGCGTGCGAGACGGCTCAAGACGAGGGAGGTGATCTATATCGGGAACATTCGGGATCACGAAGACAGGTTGGGCGACTGCATGCTCGCAACAGCGTGATTATTGTCATCTTCTGACTAAAATCATCCTGCAGCTTAAACCGTTGACGTGTCGAGTTTCGTATAGCTGGCTACTAATGGGCTGGCTCTGAATAAAGTACTGTAACAGTGTAAGCTCCTAGCCCAGTGTTGAAAATTAATTAATGCTACCCACACTCCGGACTGCATTGTAGAGTCTCCCTGTTTTCTTTTTGGCGCCTGTTGTGGTATCCGGCATGATAATGCTCACCGTCTAATGCTCCCATATTCTGGCGCACTATATAACAAGGGCTCATGAGAGGGATCGGAATTTGTATTTAAATTGAGATAATTCTACTAGGGTCTAGAGGTTGCTATGACCTTTTGAGATCTTCTGAAAATGGCCTTAGAATCCCTAGTTTATATACACACAAAGGATTCGGCAATCGGCAACAACAGTTGACGACCTACCTTGCCTATTCTAGACACCTCTACATACATTTATCTAACTATGTCTTGGAACGAGGTAAAGGGTGTCATATCGAGATGAGAGTATGTGAGGCTGAATTCTAGCACGGAGACATTAGATGTTTCCTACATGAACCAGAGACCATAGAAACTAGCGTCTATCCATGTGACACGATGATTCTTACTTGGGCATCAAACCCATGCATTGATGAATGCCCGGCTGCGAGTCCTTGTACTACTGACTTGCCGCCAATAGTATGCGTAGTAAAATAGATCGAGAAATACTAAGCAGGTTCCGGCTTATAGAAGCATGACAAATAAACCACTTTGCCAGACACAAAAGCATTCTATACTATAGGTGACCTTGATCCTCTCCCTTCTCGCTAACAAACAAAGGCGTGCATGTGAATCACCGAACGCGTAGGCCGTATGGGCTCTCCCACGTAATTCGCTACTTATTCTCGTATTTTCATCTATTCGTATGCGTGTAACCTTTCCTTCCATACCGAGGGACTAGCCGGTGGGCAGCGTGACCGCATGGCTGTTGATACCTTCGCATCAACAAAGAAAAACCTGGCTAGCCAGCCAATTCCTTATGTCTGTATGCGCACTTACAGAGCCTCGGTTATGAGTGATTGATCGATCGATCTGTTCATTGGTCCGGAATTTGGGCATCAAGAATCTCTTTTCGTGCGGTTAATATGTAGCTAGGTAGGTATGTCACTTTATGCCTAAATTATGCACCGCCGTCATTGGGCTCCCAACTATTCCGGCGCCAGCTAGTGCCCCTCTGGCACGAACGTAGGAGCGACTTTGCACGAAAATGCCGTCCAACGGCTTACGCGGAGCACGTACACTTAGGGGCGGAGCATTGATGCGTCAAGGCGCGCGGCGACAACAATCATAGTGATAATGTGCGCGGATACTAAAAAAAATAATCGTGACGATGATGCATAGTTCATATAATTGTAAATACTCAAGGATAAAGTCTACTAAGCATATCTTCGAAGGCTTGGCCTTTTTGCCGTTTTATTTGAGCGTTTTATGGCTGATTAGTATGGCATATGCCACACCTATCAGGATGAAATAAGGAGGGTGTTGTATATATAGAGTGGATACAAATTAGTGGTATTAGACTCTTCGTGTAACAACGCTTGTTTATCACTACCCTATACTCAGGTATATTCTTGTAGTCAGTGATATATGTGTGGTGTACCTTTACACCCTCGATAGTTGCGGTTAGAGGAGGGCAGCCCTACAACCTGTTTATTTGGTTACAAGACACCATTTACTGTATATATATATATCAATGTTTTCCCACCCACTCTTGTATTCTAAGTAGTTAGTCAAGCCGTCGATCCGCCCGTGTACCTTCTATTTCAACAACATTAAATATCCCAATAAGGTTACTTCTCGCTCTATTTTTTCCCCTAGTAGCTCTATACTTTCAATCGGTCTTGCCACTTAAACCATTCTTCATCTATCACCATGTCTATTCCTCGTCCGGCAGACGATAATGGTAATGACGCCGATATGAACCTTGAAACCCTCTGCAAACAATGCCAGGAGGTAGAATGGCCAACGCTCCCAGATTGGGATTCTTTCAAGAGCTCACAAGCTTCGACCGTTTCCCTGCACGCGCGCGGATCGAAAGTTGTTCGAGTCTTCAGGGAAAGATCCCGTACCCGGCTTGTCAACTCTAGCTGTCGCGTTTGCAGCCTCGTTGGGCACCTTGCGAACCCTCAAATACCAGATAGCCAGCCAGTAAATATAGTCTTGGAAGCCTGCGGTGGCCTTGGTAAAATTTATAGCAGCGAGGGAGAGAGTGTAGCAAAAGTGGCGGTTCGATCCCCCGGGACTGGTATGACGCAGACACATGGTGACGAACGTGACTACACCCGTTTTATTCTGGCACATAGATCCAAGAACAATGAGGCCGTCGGAATTCGAAACCTGAAATCTTCTGGGGTGAACTACGAATTCTGTAATCAGGCATTGCAGAATTGCCTTAAAAACCATGAACAGTGTCGATCTCCACGCAATACAGTCAAAAACCTTCGGGTCATCGATGTTGACACGACAGAGGTTGTTATTCCAGACCAACTAGATTTCGAATACATCGCGTTATCCTATGTTTGGGGCGATTGCAATGATAGTTCTGCAGAGGAACGTTCGCCAGTCGTCCAAGATGCCATTGTGGCCACCAAAGGACTCGGTCGCAAATACCTATGGGTGGATCGATATGTAAGTTACCGTGGTTGTAGCAAGATACGCAACTAAAGTTTTATTTTAGTGCATTGACCAGGAAGAAAACTCGCCGCATAAGAAGGAGATGATCATACAGATGGATCAGATCTATGCTAATGCTTACGCTACGATAATCGCACCCTTCGGCACTAGCGCTCGTGATAGATTGCCAGGCGTTGGTGGCCCATCACGCTATCAAGGCCGCGCAACTATTGGTGAGATTCAATTGGTCGAAATATCTAGCACTGGCTCAGACACGCTTAAACTTAGCAAGTGGGCTACGCGGGGATGGACATTCCAAGAAGGATTCCTCTCCACAAGACGACTTATATTTATGAAAGATCAGGTATTCTTTCTTTGCAATACCAAATTTGGAAAGGAGACGGAGACATCATATGGACATAATCCCTTCGAAACGATGAATTTGAAACACCAAATCTCGATGGTAGGAAGGCATTCAGATCCCGTTGTGGCTTCTTTCCGTTGGATGATACCTCACACAGAGGATACTAAGCCATTTTGGGCTCTCCAAACGTTTCTTGAACCACTGATCAAGGCGTACAGCGAACGAAATTTGTCCATGGATAGCGACAGCCTCAAGGCTTTTCTTGGTATCCTAAAGTATTACGAGTCAGAAGTGGTAGATGATGAGGGGCCCGTGTCCCACTTCTGGGGGGTTCCGTTGAAGCGTATGGGGAAATTGTTACACTTTCATCTAATGTGGATAAGCGATTCTATTCTGAACAGGAGAAGCACTCTGCCCAGCTGGTCCTGGTCTGGCTGGGGTGGCCCCATTCAGTTCCTCGACAACGGAAATTCCCGTTTAGAGATCCGACCCGTTCCGGGAGATAGTTGGGACCCGGATATGAGCACGAGATTTGAGGGCTCCGCGACTAGGTCCATTGTTCGGATTGGTGTTAGGCATGAGAACAGGCTTATTGATCTACAGATGTTCATCCGCAACCATCCGTCCACTAATATCGAGGAGGGGGATCCGAAAGAGTTGGCCATCGCCTCGTTTATCGTTCCCCTACGATTTTGTAGCAATACTTATTCAACAATCCAACTCAGTGGACCGGGAAGCTCGGCAACCGAAAGGCTAGAGGGGCCTGTGACTCTACTGAAATTCGCTGTCAGACCGGGGGTTTTCCTCGGTGTCCCCGTGCTGTTTAATAGGGAATATGACGACAACTCTCAAAAATTGGGCCTGGTATTGCCAGAGAATGGCCAGTTCTCCGACGGTTGCATCTACAGTATCATCATTCTACACGCCAGAGAGGACGGAAAGTATGAGCGAGCGGGAATTGTGTCTTTATATTATCACTCGTATACAGGATCTCTCTTGAACTTTAAGGGCGGGTATATTTACTTAAATGAGGAGGATAAGCCTATCGAGAGTCATGCAGTGGGGGGGCAGGGGGAAGGACCACAAGATGGGTATGTGTTTCTTGAAGAGGCAGAATGGCGCACTATATATTTAGTGTGATAGCCTGTCAGCCTGGTAGTCACTCACCCACGGCTGCCATGGAGCAATCGAGCCGACTAATAGGCCGATTCCCTCCTTTTCCGTCGTCTCAAAGTAATATTAGAGCTATATTACCGCCGAATTTTTAATTTCTGTCAGGACTGCTAGTATAGGGGTATAATATGACATTTGTTGATGCACGAGGTTGTTGGAAACCTCGTAACTATCTATTTACTATATACGAGAACTCCTTTGTTTAATGTCATAGAGTTGTGACAATTTCATCCACGGCTATCGCGACACGAAGGGATAATGCGCAGAAGCTAGCGTTGCAGTAGATGGATCCCTCTGCTTGTGCTGATTACTTACTTAATCGTAAATTAATAAGTGCATACCTAGGGGCTGGCAGCTACGGCCTGGGCTATGTAAGTACTTAATATATATGGTAGCTACAGTGTCCTAACACTAGGTCCCCACCATCACCTCTACAACCGCAATACAATGATAGTGACAATCCTACGACAGGCTGGTCTTGCTTGACTCTTACGAATTGGGTTCAATTTAATAACCGTTAAGCTGGTTTGAAGGAATGATTTGATAAATCACCGCCCTAGTAAAACCTGATCGCCTTCTTCTATACAGAGTCATCCATAAACTAGCTTGACACACTGTATTTCCTCTCACTGAGACCACGAGCCGCGGTAGATAACTCGACTTCTTTCACCACATGGATCTTACCGTAACACAAATCATCGTTGTCAGACACCGACCTCCTTGACACCGCTGCCACGACAGCTGGGGGTTGCAGCGGAGTCCCGGTCAGCATCGCGATTTCGACATTAGAGGGGATTTCGGCACCGGGATCTGAAGATGATCGGCTGTGCGGCCACCAGCGATGGGAGTTCTTAGATAGCTCTGCCCGAGATAGTCTGTACCCTTGTCTCCGGTAGCCGGACTCGTGCGAGGGGTAGCCCGAGGGTCGCCGCTGGGACGCGTTGAAGAACATCGGGTATATAGAAGGTATAGAGCCGCACATGATGATCAGTAAGGCCTCGGTACTCAGCAAAACGTATACGGAGAATAAATCCCAGGTGAAGTCGCTTTGAGAGCCTTTTGACTGCCTCGCTATGTAGGCACTCTTGGCTGCGGCGGCCCCGCCGGTCAAAAGTGTGAGCCCGAGGCCGATGGTGAGAATGAGCTTACGCCGTGTCGACATACGCAGCCTCCAAACGATGAAAACAGGCAGGATGGAAAAGACGAAATCGGCGAAGGCCTGCCAGACAGCTGTGAATGTCGTGTATTGGCTGATGGTCTCTGCATCGAGGCACGTGGTGGTCGCCTGCAACGCAAAGTCCCAAAGCGCGCGGGGGTCACGGCCGCACTGGAAGAGGCTGATAAAGATGTCGATGATAGAGCTGATAGTTGTCACCACGATGACGGCCCATACCACCCATCTTTCACTCGATGAGGCGGTGCTGACGATGCGTAGAATCGTAGTCCCGATGGCGATCTTGCCCAATGCCGTGCACACGATGCTAATAGCTAAGACGACATAGCTTATTTCCAACTGAAAAGATAGCTCCTGCACCGTGAGGTAAGCCTGGTGCCTCATACCACCGCTGGCTTGAGCACCAAATTGGACTGCCGGCTTCGTCAGCTTTCATGTCTCCCGGGAATCGGAAAGGGGTGCATTGCCCGTGTGTCTTGAGAGGCATCGGGCGTGGGGAAGAAGAGAAGAACGCACCGGCTACCGCAGTTCCAAGGAAAAACAACTGAAGGACGTTAGTATCACTAGGTTCGAAAAACTAGTGGCAGAGCTGATGAGAGATCAAAAACTTCAGCGTACCCATGAACCAACCATCAAGACATCGTCGAGGCCGAGACTACGCTTCAGGTGCCGGGTGGCCAAGCGGAGGAAGATGAAGACGGTAGATACAGAGAACTCGGTCCATAATAACACCTCCAGCGCTGTTTTCCTACTCTCATCCGGAGGGAGCGGTGATGACATTGACGTTGAATTGGTCTGGTGAGCTAGTTACTCTTCCTTTAGAAAGGCCGACGAAGTTTCATAAACTTCACTTCCCTTGGAACAGATAACTTGGCATCATTGTTTAAATCTCGAAAATGATCCGTCACGTACTTCACCCTCTGGATTCCCTAAGATCTAGAGATAAGATGTGCGATATTGAGTTCTTCTAATGCCAAGGGACGAACCGCCAATTCTTTTCCCAATTCACACAAGAAGATATGGAGATGGTCCCAATCAGAACCTCTCGATCGACTGTACAGTAACCAAATACCCGACGATTCATACATGGCCATCTGCCGTGGATTTGGAATCCACCCACCTTCCGCATTGACTGACCGTCTGCGTCCTTGCAGGAGATAAGGTTATCATAGGTTACTTTCCCATTCTCAGTACGCCCCGCATTTAAGGTTGAAAGAAATGCTGAGGATCACTCATTTGGAGTGCATCCAACTCCAAACCCTCACGCGGCTCGTTGACTTATCGTGATATTAATCAGGAACGCGTAATGTTATGGTAGCAGAGTCGAGTTATGTGTAGTAAGCATCCCACACTTATGGTCGGACTGAATTCTGATACACTAGTGATTTGGAGCTGTCCGATTGCGAATCGGGCGCATATTTCTTGGCAGGGATCTTCATAGGCGGACTTGGATAGAACTCGGGCTGAATTGCCGAAAACTCTCAAGCCCAGCTGTAGAGCCCGGGTATTTTGTGACGAGACCCACGGAGACCCGAGAGCGGTCCTCCCGCTGATCTTAGGTCCATGCCTAGTGCCGACACTATGTTCATTTTCATCGTGGCCGCCACAATGGCTTTTACATAGTAAAGCCCTGTCACGCCATCCACACTTCACGTACTTGTCCAGGCCAATGTCATGGGTACCATGATAGTCCACTAATTGGGACCAGTCTCTGCGCTGCTTCCTCACACTCCATCATCACTATCCTATCTAGGAGAGAATGAGATTCGGCCTCTACCTGCTTTTAGGTGAGAAAGCGTGCACCAGCATTGCAGAGCGAGTGCTACAGATAGACTCAATCAAACCCTGCGCATTTCGGTACTGTCTCACCTGTGTGGCTCTAGAAGTCCCTCCGCAATACGCCTGTAAGCGTAATAAGACAATTCCTAGGCCTATTGTGTATGTATATAGCTTCTTCTTCTCTTTAAGATTTAGTCACTATCAGGTTAGCAGCATTGAGGGGGTGCTAAGATTGAATGGCAGCTAGGCGGGGCAGACCCTCAGGCATTTTTTACTAGGATGTTATCGCAGAGGGGAGGGGAGAGGACGGCACGAAGGTTGACGTGAAAACACTATTCACATCTCATATCTTGCTCTTCTTCTCTCTGGTTTCCCTAATCAAGATGGTCGTGCGGTCTGAGCAGCGGCTCTTTTCTCTGTAAAGATCGGTATTGAGGGTTGCAGTTGGTATGGCGATTTTATGCACGCAAAATTCCCAAGAAGCTACAAGCACCCAACTCTGTGATCCATTTCTCGACATGCCAAGCCCTGTCATTCCGGCCCCGTTGACTACTCCCGCTCATCCAGCACTAGCGCCTTGGCATATACGAGCTTGACAGCTCTGTCAGCAATGTCTCCTACGCTGCCATGTCATATATCTAGCGCGGCAGCGAGTTTAACCCTGCTACTACCCCGGTAGACCCCCGCGCCCTCGCCGTTCAATGCGCTGAAGACGGCAACCCGATTGGAATTGATGCTATCTACTATGCGTGCTCAGCGGTAACCCAAGAGGGTGCACAAGATATCTAGCTTGATAGTGTTGAAAAGTTTGTTGGTGCTTCCAGGTGGAATCAGGCAGCTTGTGGTCCTAGAAGATGAGGCCGCGTGGGCCACCTGTGTGTAGACTCGATAGGAGGTCGTGACCCTTGAGCGCGTCCTGGTTCCCCCCAGGTGAGAGTAAGGGCTAGCTCATGGCAAGTATGTAAAGGCGGCTTGAAGGACAACGCCAATGAAGTCGTTCCCGACCAGTCGGTCGTGGTCGGGCTGTGCGGGGTTCTCGGGGCCAGCTGCTACCCTGAGGCACTGGGTTAGACGCCTGCCAACACTTGTGTTGAAGTAGTAGGTACATGAGCGGTTCAGTCGACTTGGTTTTTTTTTTTAACTGACTGATTTTAGGTAGGTGGGAAGATCTCTATAGATACATGATTCTGGTGGCCGTTGCCCCTATTCGTAGATTAACATGACAGTGACTCCTTAACCCCCCCCTACTTTCGACATCAGCATCTTGTCACGATGTCGTCTAGGCAAAAACTCTGCATGCGTGGGGTTAGAAAAGTAGTTGTAGCGTAGCTTAGTTTTCATATATAACCGCTTTGTGCTTGCTCTACGCAGACGATATAGTAGGATACATTCTGGGTTGCGGTTCCTAGTTTTACGATGAACCAAAAGAAAGAGGCGTAAAAGCCGGAATCCAACTATTTTAAACCATCTCTGCGCTCCTTATCCCGTACTACCCCTTTGAAACTCCCCGATTTACACTATAGAGGGCGGCATCTAGCTTGTTAGGAAATACTCATAGACACAGCCGTGTCCCCTACAAGACAACGCACGGGCACCCCTCTCCGTAGTAATCATCTTCCAATGCGTATGAGGCCCTTTCTGAAGAACTGGAGATTTTCGATCGCTTCGAGGAGTGATGTGGTGGCCTGGCTGAATGGGCATGTCGTGAGGAATGCTTACGCCTGCGGCGTTTCCTATGCTTGTGTTTATGACGACGATGGCGCTTTGTCGTGGCGGCTACCCGTGAATGGATTAACGTAGAAGACTCAGACGCCGCGTAATATTCCCTAGTGTTCTGGGTAATCTCTGCAGCCAGCTCCTCGATCTGACTGGACTGGTGTGGTTTGATTTGGGCTCTTTTTTCTATCTCTAAGGGTCGTGGTTTTACATTTTCCACCTGGCTAGGCTGCTCGGGTGTTATTGATCTAGGTACGTGGATTTATTTTACCTCCGGGTATTTTTCTTCCGGTTGTTTTATCTAGTCGAGGTAGTCTCGCAATACAGAAGCGACCACGTCGGTCCGTTCTTGCGGTTGGGTTTCTGGGGGCGTTGTATTTCGGGCGTCGGGTATGGTGTTAGTTGTAACATCCATACCAACCGTAAGCCACTCCAGTTGAGCTATGGCCCTTTGTCTCACCGCAAAAGGGACCAGGACACCAGGTCGTCTGTCACTTGGGTTCTGGTGGCTTATATTAGCAGGGTCCGCGCTGCGGGTGCTGCGTTCCGCAGGCGCCGTGGCCACGATCGTCACATCAGTCTCCACGCACGGGAGTGACTGGTGGATATCTTGGGGCACATGAACGGGCTCTTTGGGACCATGGGGGATGTTCGTAATTTCCTTGGTTTTCGATATATGACCCCTGCTAATATTTTCCTTCTCTGTGTCAACAAACCCCTTCTCATTTGCGTGCAAACGGAGGCCGTATCTGTGCGTATACCGGACGAATGAATACTTTCCGTGTTTCGGTGAATAATTTGTGGGCATTCGTTCAGTTGGCCCTCCAGACTCTGCCAGGTATGCCGCCATTTCTCTCGTAGTTCGAGTAGCCCAAACCCAATGTATATCCTCATCTTGTTCTTCCGGCAATTGGGGCCGAACGAATCTCCATAGTTTGGTCACTTTTTCATCCAGCTTATCCGCTAATTCCAACTCACATGTTCCATCTTTCTCCTCCATATCCCTAGCGAGTCTTAAAAAANGTCATCGCATGCGGCTGTATGGAACTAAACCATATGGGCCTCCCCAGGGGTTTAGGGTTGGGATATCGTGTTTGTAGAAGGAGTAACGTTGCTTCTATGAGTTTTCTTTCCGGAATGATAATAGAAATAGATTCAAACTTCTTGAACTGCTGCCTTGCCCCATTGGTTTTAAGATAATCGAAGACACTCTTGTGTAAGAATACGACGGATGCTTCGGCAAGTTTTTCATCCTTAGTGCGCTGTTTGCCGCCAATCTCTAGGAGTCCTAAGCAAGAAGAGTTAATGCGATCTCTCGCGCCCTGGAGTTGTATCTTGTCGTTGAAATCCTTTGGGATAGAGGTTTCATCGAGCAGTATGTCAGCGAATGTCAATAGCAACAAGCTTATGGTGCCACCAGTGACCTCAACGAATCGCAAGTATCGAAAACAATACCTCAACTCACTCTCGTGTACTCTACCAATTATTAGTTGATAGAGCGCATCAATCTCGTCCGGATAGCTATCTAGATGGTCTTCTAGTTGAGAAGCCGAGTAGCCATTCTTTGCGCCCTCCAGGAGTAACTTCACTACCAGAACGACCCAAACAAACACCCCTGAAGCCTTTTGAGTAATGTTTTTGGTTAGCTTGGAGTACGTGGTCGGGTCAAGGCTTGAAATCTGTCTCATCTTGAGGCTACTAGCAAACCTTTCCTCAACATACCGCCGAATATCGTTCGATATCCGTTCCTGAAGGACAATGCGGGGGAAAAGCCCACTTCCAAGCTCCCTCTCGAATGCGTTAAGTGGCCGGCTCGACACACACAATTTAACGTGTGGCATCCTAGAAACCTCAACGACGAATTTGGCGAGTTCTTCGTGGTCGCCGTCATACTCGTCGAGCCCGTCGATGAAAAAGCAAAATTTTATTTCTACGCCACCTGTTTGGGAATTTCGGTGTGTTCCACACCACGATAGGACCCTTTTCAGGGTTTCTTTTAGTCGACGTAGATTCCAATAGTTCGATAGCTCTTCCGGTCTTGCTCTAGCTAGATCATGAGTGATGATTGGAATTAACTCCCTTCTGTCAGCCAAGCAACCGTATAAAATAGACCGGAGCATCCCTTCTTGTGACTGTTGGAGCTTAGTGCCTCCGTACCAGAAATAGTAGCTAGCACGTAGTATGCTCCCTTTTCTTGCCCACTTCCCGAGAAGAAATTTAGTACTGGGCTGCCCCTGAATATATTTCATCAGCGTAGACTTCCCACACCCGGGCTTCCCTTTTATCCAGAAAAGTCCTGATTTGGTTGCATCGGGGGTATCAGTAGTCGTTTCTGTCTCTACTTGGGACCGTTCCGCCTTTAGCCAACCTGGAAAAGGGCTATTCTGGCTGTTAAATATCCATCCGAACGTTTTAGGCGCGTTTGGCGAGATCTCTTTTTCGTGATCGTCTCTGAGGAGAAAGTTAAGACTCTCTAAGACACTATCTTCAGTGATGACACCATTTCTGTCTCTCTCTATTGAATAAGAGTTAGCCCTTAATAGTTCTAGACAATGATAGATGCCAACTCTTGCCTAGAGAGCCCAAAGGGCGTCCGATTTCCCGAAGTAATCGGTCCATCGCCTTATCTCCACCCTCACCATAGTTAACAAACGTTGAAACATCGAAGATACCGAATAGTGAGTATGCTTTGTCTTCTGCACGTGTCGTCTCTCTGCATTTTGACCATGACAGGCATTGTTCAATGCTAAAATTAAATAATTCGGCCCCTTTGAGTGCCTCGATAGCAATGCCGGTTATTTTATACAGAATTTGGTCGAGGGATACCCTATCTCCAAGCTTTTTGCCATCCCTTGAGAAGAATTCAACAAACTGTGGAGCGAGAAGTTCCTGGAGCGTCCTGCTTTTGCGAAAAGCGGCCTCCCAAGTTGCTTGTGGTAGGTTGGTCTGCTGCTCGTCTTGGCTTACAACATCTGACAAGTACACATAACATTTTGTCGCCTTTTGGTACCAGCGGAACATGGAAGTGATAGCCTCTTGAAGTTCGGCACTGCTCGACTTATCAATGCAGCAAGTGTCCACCCAAAAGTATTCTAGGCCATCAGCAGCGGCCTGTCTTTCGCAGAAAGCAATTTTTTTTGAAGCCCAGTTTCTGCCGACCTACGCCTTGTTGAATATCGCAAAGAGTGACTTCATGATCCTTGTGTCCCCATGTATGTGATAAGATAGCGTAGGCTGGGATGTCTTCAGGGGGGTGCTCCGTCAACTCGACGACCCCATCCTTGAGTCGTTTGAGAAGGCGCATAGTGATCGGTGCCACACCTTCTAGGCCAGAAAAAAGAAGGTATTGAGTACATAAGCGTACGTATCAGTTGGTGATAGATTAGTCTCTTCGCGTAACAACAATTGTTTGTCACTCCCCTATACTAAGGGCATGACAGGCGGCTTCGCTATTTACCCAGACTTCGAACCATAGCTGTACTATGGTAAAATGTCAAATATGGGAGGACATAAGGCTGTGCAGAGTTTGATGTTTTGAAAAGTCGCGTAGGTAGATAGCACGTGGCCACGTGATTTAAATTGAGGGGTTACATTTACACCCTTCCGAGGCTGGTTTGGGCATCGATTTAATCACTAAATCATGTTGGAAAACTTTTCATCCGGCTTTACTGTGGTCGTATAGCAGATTCTAGAATTGATGCAATATTGAACAAAGGCCTCTGCTGACTTATCGTGGCTCATCGTGGCGGAGTTCGGCTGGCAGCGTTCCGTTTGCTTGAACAATACCCCAAGGGGCTATGCTACCAGGTGCTATAAGGAGACACGAGGGGAAGGGAGGAATGGTCATATGCCTTCATTTTCAGTGAATGCCTCCATCGATTACCTTGGTTACTCCTATATGGTAAATACCACACTATGTACCATGACCGAATGTAGGGGAGTGACAAACAATTGTTGTTACCCGGCGAGTCCAACCCAATAGTAACTGATACCCTTTGCTTGTGTACATAATACCTTCTTTGGCCCAGGTTAGATGGTGTGCCACTATGGTTATCGGCGCCTCTAGTAGGTTGATACTACATTCGCTGCAAGCAATAAGTAATTCATTTGAACCCCAAATAAGATGTCAAGATACCTGTTCCTTCATTCGTCTACATAACAGTTCGGTCGTATTATTCTTACATCAAGAAAACTAACCACAGTGTATAAGTCAAAGAGAGATTAGGCTTCGGCAACATTATGTGTGCCCCGCGGGATTTATAGCTAAAATCTTTTTTGAGTGAACAGGAGGGTTCCTGCGACTATGTAAGTACCTACCTAGGTAAGTATTGGTCGTAGATAAGGCACAACACGAGCACGGCATGCGACTTAGCAGACACCTTCGCTAAATGTGCAGTATTGCGACAATGGTAAACACAATAAACGTCGCTAGAAAGACACTTCGGTTTGTATCAACACTTTAAGCCGAGGCTGTAAGATCTTTTTCATTTTCTTACAACATAATTGCATCATGGCTAAACTCCTATAATAATAAACCAAAAACCTAAGCAGAAGAAATATACAACGCCCTGCTTCTTTTCGCAATGCTCTTCGCGAGCTCCCTCAACGACGCGGCACCGAGGAGATCGAAAATCGACATCTCGCACTGTGTGCTCGGGACGAGCCAGTTTCTCAGCTCGACGGCAACCAGGGAGTCAACGCCGTACTGCGACAGGGGCTGGACGGCGTCGATCTCCTGTTCCGGCATGACGAACATTTCCGCTAGTTTCGCCACCACGGCCTTCTCGACTAAATCGCCCGCCTCCTCCTCGGTGCCCGCGTTCGCGAGGCTCTGTTTCAGCCCTACGCTGGCGTTCGCTGAACTGCCGGCGTTGGTGCCCGGGGCGGCACCCCTCGCTGTCCCGTCGTCTGCTAGAGCCGCGAATCGCGGCTCTGTACCCCAGCTCTGCTTGCGTACCGCGGTACTTGCCAGGCCCGTGACTAACTGGGCTGTGCGCGGCGTGCGGATGGGTCTCCTTACGCAATAATCCAAGAGTTGAAGTACGTCATGCACGGCGAGTGGGCGATGGCCGCTAGCCAGCAATCGGTCCGCGACGCCTGCTTCATTCTCGGCTACGTATCCGATGGCGTCGACCATGCCCAGGTCGATCGTAACACACGGTAGACCTGCAGCAGCGCGGCGCCGTGCGATAGCATCTTGGAATGTACCACCCGCAGTATAATTAGCCTGCGAGGCGGAACCGACAACGCCGAAAGCTGACGACAGGATAATGAAGAAATCAAGGTCTTCTGCGGCGGGGAACAGTGTTTCAAGGTGCTGCGTCGCAGTCACCTTAGCGGCGAGGGCATCAGACCATTGAGTCGGGGTCATACGCTCAAGGATCGAGTCGACGAGCATCATGCCACCGTGAATGATTCCGCGTACGGGAGGCATGCTCTTGGCGCACTCGGCGAGGACCGCCTTCAGGCTATTAATGTCGGCGGCATCACAATTCTTCAAAGCAATGTTTGCGCCTCCAGCAGTGAGCTCTTCTTTGAGTGATGCGGAGTGCGGACCGGTAGCAGCATTGCGCGAGAGGAGGATGATATGCTTTGCGCCGTGATCGACAAGCCAGCGCGCGTATGTTCGTCCGATACCGCCGAGACCGCCGATTATTAGGTACGAGGCATCAGGGAAAAGCTTTGCGACCTCTTTGCGCGGAAGAGCCTAGATACGGTGTTAGCAGTAATAAAGGGGGGGGGGGGAAATCAAACAGTTACTCACCTTTACCAAATCGTTAGCGGTGGGAACCACAACAATCTTGCCAATGTGCTTCCCGGCCTGCATGGTCCGGAAGGCGCGTGCGATTTCAGATATTGGATATGTGGCTACAGGCGAAATATTGGGGATAGCCTTGCTCTTCAATAAGTCCATGACCGCAACTAGCACTCGCTGGACGACGTGGCCTCGCGTGTCACATAGCTGGACGAGATCGACGGCGCTGAAAGAGACTGCCTTCCTGAACGGGCGCATTTCTAGAGCCTTGTTCTGGTGAATGTCCTTCTTACCGATTTCGATGAACCGACCGTGCTGTGCGACAATATTCCACGTTGCATTGAGGAGTGGGCCGGCAAGTGAGTTGATGACTACGTCGACACCTTGCTGGCTTGTCGCTGCTAGCACACCCGGGACGAACGTTTCGTCACGGCTGGAGAAGATGTGCTCGTCAGGTATGCCGTACGTCTTAGTTAAGAACGCCCGTTTTTCTGGTGTGCCCACTGTGGCTAGGACTTTGATGCCCTTCCATTGCGCCAGGATGATGCAAGCCTGGCCAACGCCTCCAGCGGCAGCGTGTACGAGCATTGTATCGCCTTCTTCTAAACGGCCAGCGTCGAACATGGAGTAGTAGGCGGTTGCGAAAACGGCCGCGACGCTTGCTGCCTCTGAAAACTCCATCTCGTCTGGCATGGCAACAACGTTGTGCCAAGGCACACGCACTCGCGCGGATATGTGGCCGTGCGGCGTGAGGGCAATGACGCGCATGCCAGGCTGGATTTTATCGCTAGTGTTCGGTCCTACGCGCGTGACAATACCGGCGCTCTCGACTCCGAGCTCCTGCTTCTCGTCGAGTTGCCCCATAGCACTCATGATGTCGCGGAAGTTTATACCGTACGCTCGCGGCTGCACCTCGACCCATCCGTCTGGTAGTGGCAACTCGAAATCTTCGTCATCGCGGAACACGATGCTGTCAAGTAGACCTGGCTTGGTCACTTCGAGCTTGAGAACGCGCTCGGTCTGGATAAAGGGCTGCGTCTCGGCATTGCTCGCGTTGTTTATGAAGGCCTCATTCTCGGCGACGTCACGAACAAGACGTGGGAGCAAAATCTGACCTTCGCGCTCGGCAAACTCGAAATCCTCAGGTGCGTTACTCGAGCTATTGAATACGTGGGTGAATACTTTGGTTATGAGGGCCTTAGATTCAGGATCCCACGCGGATCGCGACGAGTCCAGGTCTAGTGACGCGAAATGCCTGCTCCTGTCTTCAACACGACATGTGCGAAGGAATCCTTTGTGTAACGCGTTCTCGGGAAGCGGGCAGTCTATAGAGGAACCTGCAGTCACCCACAGGAGGCCTTGGCTGCGAGTGGCCAGGGTCTTGATCTCATCGAAATTGGACTTATCAAACTTTTGTGGCTGCCCATCCAAACCCGAAAGGAAGATACACAACTTATCTTCGATTTCTGGGCTACCGAGCGCGGTCACTACCGGTGTGCTGCCCGTAGCATCCTTGATTTGCTCGGCCAAGCCACTCAGCCAATCCTTCGGTGGTTGTTGGGCTGGGTCATACACCAACGCTATCTTACTTTTATATGCTGGTAATTCCTCTGGAATAGCGGTCGACATAATTACGCTCATGGCTCGATGCTCTTGATCCTCGCAATCCCAGATATCTAGGTCAATGCCCGTAAAGCCGGCTTCTTCCAGGATCGGCTTCCATGTCTGCAGAGACATGTTGGGGCTGTACTGCCGTTCAGGCTCTTCACTAAGCCACCACCCCGGTAGAGTGCCAAAGATCAAGTGGCCGTCGACCGTGTCCCTTGTTGTCTCAACCAGTAGAAGCTTGCCTCCATCTTTAAGCAGCTTGCGTACGTTGCGCATGGTTACAGACATTCTCTTCGTTGCATGAAGGACTTGAGCAGCAATGATGAGATCGTACTTCTCGGTGAAACCTTGCTCTGCGGGATCGTTCTCGACATTAAGTGGCTGATAGCTCACTAGATCACCCCAGGCTCCGAAGCGATCCCTTGCTGCCTGAAAGAAGCCCGATGAGATATCCGTGAACGTGTAGTGGTCGAAGCTGGCAGGAGTGGTGCCGTCACCTCCCAGTGCGGCCAAGACGGGCCCTGTGCAACCTCCGGTTCCTGCACCAATCTCGAGGATACGCGCACGGGGATTCTCGCGCGTAAAAGCCTTCGCAATCTCCGCAAGCTGTTCCGTCGACTCGGTGAAATGCAACATCTCGCGGTAGAATTGGTATAGTAGGCCCCCTTCTAGCATAATCTCTAGTGGCGCGACCTCTTTACGTAGAATAGCTAGCAAATTCCGGCCCACTCGCACTGTGAGCGCGCCGTTTGTACTTGCGCCCGCGACCCTGTCGATCAACGCGGCTTTTGCGCCGGGAGTCGATTGCGCCCACTTTGAGCTACGTGCTCCCAGCTTGCCCTCGCTGGCAAGTCGCAATTGTAGCTCCATCCAGCGGTGGAGCGACTTGTGATACCACTCTAGCTGTGCAATGTCTGCTGGAGTGAGCTGTGCTATCGCGTCTGCAATTAGATAGTACGCAGCTCGCGTCAGCTCTTGGCTGATGGTGATCTCGGCCGGGTCGGCGGTACGCTGCAGCTGTGTGCTGAACAGTGTGTGGGGATTGTTTAGCAAGACGCTCGGCACCCATTCCTCGAAGGCGCATATCCTAGTTTGCGTGTCGTTACTATTGGATTCGGTGGCCCCAACGGACTGGAACCGCATTGTGTCCATCTCAATAACAGCCTGCCCAGCGGGTTGAGGGAGGTGAGCAGCGAGAGACACATCAAAGCCTTGCCGATGGTGGTGTAGCAATCGGGAACCAGCCTGGAAATTACTGCCCGGCTCTGCACTGATGCTGGCCGAGATATACAATGACTTGACTGAGCGAGGCACTGCTGTACCGACAATCTTGCGCATGTCGGTGGAGAGTGTCGTGTAGGCAGCCTGGAACACGGCGTCAAGTGTCACGGGGTGAACGACATGCGGCTCCTGCCAATTGTACGGCATCACGGCTGCCACATCTGGGACCACTAATTTCGTGGCCGACTGGCCAGCACCCTGACTGATATCAACGAGCCCCTGGAATATCTTCCCATGCGCGACACCCACCGCAGCTAATGACTCGTAAAATGCCTTAGGAGCCATAGGGCGGCCGCGAGTATCATCGAAGCTAGTCCCTTGTGTCGATCGCAATGCGGGCCCCGACCGTGATGTTGTCTCTGCGGCGATATATCCCCGAGCAGCTTCGGCCCATGCACCATCTGACAAAGCTGTGTATATGCGGAAAATGCGCTTACTTGCGTCGAGAGCCTTCTCGTTGACGGGTTCTAGGAACAATTGTATTTCGACACCCTCGCTATCTTCAGGGATGATCGTTGCACGTAAAAGTTCGACTTCCTCAAGAAGATAGCCTGTAATGGGGACTGTGGAGGTAGAATAATGAAGCTGACGCACGGCTTCAATCGCCATGGTGATATACCCAGCCCCAGGATATACGATATCTCCCTGTACAACATGATCGCGAACCCAGGGCAGCTAGCATAGTCAGTGGGTGATAATTGTAAGGTGACTGAGATCTGTATTACTTACCTCACCTGTACGGATAAGATGTCGCCAAACTGGCGACCGGTCACTGGTTCCAGTCAACCGCACCCCGAGAAGGTCGTGTTGCGAATGCTCGCGGAATCTATGTTCACTACTGAGGCGCGACTCGTGCCAAAATCGATGAGTGTGGTTCCACGGGTAGGTTGGCAGACCGGGTACAACTCGAAGGTCGTTCTGACCACTCGGTGTGTTCACGCGAGATATGTCGACAGGGTAGCCCTTGGAGAGGAGGAACCCGGCTAGGTTTTGAGCAGTAAGCACGGCGTCCTTGCCACGCTCTAGACATGCTCCGTAGGCTACAGAGAGGCCCTTGAGAGACGGTACAGCTTTCAGACTTTGCCGGATAGGACCCGCTAGGGCGCTATGCGGACCTATCTCAACGATGGCATCGACATTCTGTACTATACTGCCGTCGAGGCTCTCGGTAATAACCATGTTGCGGAATGAATCACTGAACAGTACTGGCTGCGTCATATTCTGAACCCAGTGCTCTGGGCCGAGCTGACTCGCACTCTCGATCTTTGTACCCGTTACGGGAGACACAAACAGCGTGTCTGGTGCAAATGTCCGCTGCTTAGCCATATGTTGCTCAAGTGCGGAGCGGTACGCCTTTTCTAGTGGTAACATGTGATGCGAGTGAAATGCCGATTGCACGATCAGCTTACGGGCAAAGATATTCTCCGCAGTGAACTTGGTCGCTAGCTCGTCGATACCCTCCATGTCGCCTGAGAGAGTGACACTGGAAGGGCTGTTTTCGCACGCAATGACGACCTTGCTACCCGTGATTGCATCTACATACGGTTGCACATCTGACGCGCCCAAGCCGACCGCCAACATACCACCCGGCGTGCGCGTGGCCGCTGTAGCAAGATGCTGCGCCGTAACAAGTCCTCGGAAATAAGTGGCTGCCATAGCGTCACGGAGAGAGAGCGCACCAGCCGCGAACGCCGCCGCCACTTCGCCCGAGGAGTGGCCCGTTACAGCCGCCGGCAATACGCCGAAATCGCGTAGAAGTTGGACGAGTGCGAGCTGGACAGCGCACGAGAGAGGCATGCTAAACTTCACCTCATTGACATGTGATGTCTCTTCACTCCTTCCAAGTTCCTCAATGATAGACCAATCAGAGCCGAAGGATCGGATAATCTCGTCGCACTCCTCGAGTGTCTTCTTATACACAGGGTATGAGGCCGAGAGTTCTCGACCCATAGCGAACCACTGAGCACCCTGTCCATTGAACACAAACCCTAACCGAGGTGCCTTTTCGGGCCTCTGTATGGGCTGGGCGGTGCTGTCGCCGAGGGCCGTCGCGAGATCTGCAGGCCCAGAGGCGCTCACTGCGATGGTCCAGGGGAAACGCGTTCGTCGCTCCGCCAAAGTGTAGGCTAGATTGGCGAAGGCTGAGGCATCAGAAAGCCTCTCATGGGATGATTCAATGAAGTCTTTTAGGTTAGCGGCCATCTGCTGTGACCCATTCTTGTGGCGTGCACTGAGAAGGAAAAGCTGCCTGGATGGGCGTTGGCTGGGAGATGGAGGCGAAAATAAATTAGGGGGGGCCTCCTCCATTATAACGTGGGTGTTCGTGCCGCCGTAACCAAAGTTATTAATTGACACTCGCCGGGGCCCCTTCGATATCCAGGGCTCAAGTTTCGTAGGTATCTATAGATTGTGAGACCGAGCACATATAAGTTTCGGAAGACCACGCTTACCGTCAATCCCAGTCCCACCAAGTCAATCTCGGGATTTGGTGTTTCGAAATTCAGACTCGGCGGAATCTGTCGGTGCTCGAGCGCCATAACCATCTTGATCACAGCCGCTAGCCCCGACGCCGACTCCGTATGTCCTAGATTTGTTTTAACACTCGCTACATACAGAGGCTTCTCTCTTCCGCTGCCCATCGCTTCTCCAATCGCTCGCGCCTCCGCCGGGTCGCCGACTCTTGTTCCCGTACCATGTGCCTCGACAACGGTTGTGTCTAACGGGTCTAGCCCTGCGCGCGCATAACATGCCTTAATTAAATTGCGCTGCGCGTCGGCACAGGGGGCGGTAATAGTAGGAGTGCGCCCGTCCTGATTGGACGCGGTCTCGCGCACAATTGCGCGAATCGCATCACCATCACGGAGGGCAGAGGAGAGACGCTTTACGATAATGGCGGCGATGCCATCACCACGACCGTAACCTTGTGCTCGAGCGTCGAAAGCAAAACATTTGCCGTCAGGGCCACAAGTTCTAGGGTAGTATTATTAGCATTAGTTGTGAGAGAAAGGGCTTCAGCGAACACATACTGCAGCGTTGACAAGTTCACAAACGCGTCCGGATTCAAGTGAAGACATGCGCCCCCAACAATCGCGCAATCAGACTCTCCGCTTCTCAGACTCTGAGCCGCAAAGTGCAACCCCATCAAGCTAGTGCTGCAGCCTGTATCTACGGCGACGGACGGGCCTTTTAGATCGAAAAAATGCGACACACGGTTCGCCAACATGGCCGCATAGTTACCCGTCACAAAGGCTCGAGACACTTTCATCGGGTCGCGTAGCTGTAAATCATGATAATCTTTAGTAAATGAGCCCGTGAAAACTGCTGTATTTGACCCTATGACAGAAGGCAGTGGTAGGCCAGCAGACTCGAGCGCCTCGAACACGACCTCGAGCTGGATCCTAATCTGCGGGTCCATCCCTGCAGCCACCTCAGCGGAGAGATTGAAAAACGACGGGTCGAAAACGCCGGGGTCATCGCGGAGGAAGAAGCCGCCCTTCATGGACATGGTCGATAGACGATCAGACTGTGGGTGATAGAAAGACTTCTGGTTGAAGCGCTCGGCTGGTACCGGAGACCACGCGTCACGTCCCTGCGACACGAGATCCCACAGCTTCTCCGGGTTGGTAGCGTCCCCAGCAAAGCGGCAAGCCATGCCGACGATGGCGAGAGGCTCTGTCTTTGGGTCTGGCATACTGACACCGTTACTCTGGGCACCACGCGCCGTCTCGTCTGCTAAGGGTATGAAGGTGTTGACGGTCATCGTGGGCCGTAGATGGTTCTATAATATTCTTGTTTGAAAATATCCCAACGATAGAAGACCAGCCCGCAATATACGTGAAAGCAGAGATGATCAGCGAGGGCAAGCTGCATGGGTAATGAATGCGCTAAATCACTGTTCGGTCATCGTTCATTCCCAGACCCGAACATCGTGTGCTACTCGGCCGAGCTGCTCGTAGTGAGCGAGTATTTTGCACTTCCCCCTTCCACGTCGGGACATCGTAGCGAACGGAGTATGTTGCCAAAGCATTTATCCCGGGCCGTGCCCAAGTCGGCGTCTCTCTCCACCCCGTTGGTTCCGGCCCGGACCGGGCTGCTGGTTATGCGACTTAATCGGGTAAATGCCGAGTTGGACGCGTGGGGGAGAAATAAAGGTAGGGGTTATACTACCGAGCATAGGCAATATAGTAGCTCACCACCCTTCAGCTTGATCACTGGCCGGGCCAGTCATTGTGACTAGCCTTAGTCTCAATCCCATCTAAGCATATTCACACTAATTGCCAGATTCTGCTGGGCGTGAGTGCCGTCGGCTGAGTAAGCACCGGTCCCAACCGCGTCGAGGTGGCAGGGTGGCCACATTGGCCTTTCTCTTACCTGAGTTTGCATAATAAGCATTTGATGGGTCGCCTTGGTTGTAACCCAAATCCCGATCAACCGTCTCTTTCTAGGTGCGGGCGCTTCTCGACCTGAGCTACCACTTAGCGTATCTTTCCCTGTCGATCGTCATCATGTTTCGATCCGCGAAGTCGGATATTATCACGCTCGGATCGGCCCTTGCTGCTCTTTGGATCTGTGGAGTGAGCACACACTTCCTATTATTGATAACGAAGCAATATTGACCTAGTGCTATGTGTACGTAGTATGTCGTACTCACAGTCACCACTTTCTTTTATAACATCTTGTACAATCTCTACTGGCATCCACTAGCTAAATTTAGGGNCCCCAAGCTTGCAGCTTGCAGTAATGTGCGTCGCTCATTTCTCCTTTAGCTGCTTGTCTCGAAGTTGGCTTCTGATGCTGCCCAATAGGTTCCCCATAGCTTTTGGTTCTTCAGTGGTCGCCAGCCGTACAAGCTCCTAGACTTGCACAAGAAGTACGGTCAGTCTCGCCTTATGCAGAGCTTTTTCGCTTCCATAATTCACTAACATCCTGGTTCAAGGCCCTGTCGTCCGCACAGCGCCGAATGAGCTCTCATTCAATTCGGCACAGTCGTGGAAAGATATATACGGCTTCCGCCAGGGCCACAAAACATTCATTAAGAGCGAATTCTACGATGGAGGCTCCTTCACCACCCGCGGCGTTCACAGTATCGTTAGTGAGCGGGATGTCGATGCCCATGGCCAGATGAGGAAATACCTGTCTCACGCCTTCTCGGATCGGTCATTATCCGAGCAAGAGGGCTTAGTGGACGGGACAATCCTCAAGTTTGTGGAACTAGCGGGTGAGCGTGGCCAAAAGAAGGGTGGTTGGGACATTAGCAAGGCATATGAGATGATGACTTTTGATGTCATTGGCGATTTAGCTTTCGGGGAGCCATTCGGAGGATTGGAGGACGGTGCGCACCCTACTTACCTGTCCACCTTGTTGCATTGGAGCCGTTGATGTCCATACACATTCTGTGCTAACCGATATACGAAATAGACAAGCCACATCCGTGGATCGACATCGCCATGGGCGCATTGACACAGGGTGCACTAGCCGATATGTTCAAGCGCTTCCCAAGACTAGCAGCAGTGCTGATGCCACTCTTCAAGTCAAAAATCTCGAAGCTGATAGAGGACACTCGTACGAATGAGGACTTTGCCATCGCGCTCGTTAACCGACGCATCGCGCGCAAGACGGCCCGCAAAGACTTCCTAACACGTATCCTAGCGCAACGTGACCCAAACAAGGTTTCTGACTTGCAGCTGGCGGCCCACGCGTCGGACTTCGTACTTGCGGGCAGTGAAACCACGGCCACAGCACTAAGCGCTATCACGTATTACCTGCTGAGGACACCGGAGGTAATGCAGAAACTCCAGAGTGAGGTTAGGTCTGCGTTCAAGAGCTACAGTGAGATCAACTCGCAGGCTACGCTGCATCTGCAGTACATGCGAGCGGTTATACTTGAAGGCTTACGAATCTACCCCCCGCTACCACTAGGGCTGCCCAGGGTCGTGCCCGAGGGAGGAGATGCGGTTGACGGTCATTTTCTACCCGCTGGGGTCAGTTCATCGCTAGACTCTTTCTCCGAGGACATGACAAACTGACGAACGCTCATAGGTTGTCGTGTACACCAGCACGGTCGCCGCAAGCCTAGATCCCGCCAACTTTGCCGAGCCTGAGTCATTCAAGCCGGAGAGATGGCTAGGCCAGACTAATGACCAGTTGGACGCTACGCAACCATTCTCGTTGGGTCCGCGCGGCTGTCTAGGACGCAGGTAAGCACCTATGCTCAAAGATGGTAGCTGGGGAACTGTGTGCTGACAGCTAGACTAGTCTAGGGTGGATGGAGTTGCGTATAACGTTAGCTCGACTGCTTTGGAAATACGACCTGCAGCTGGTGGATGATACACTGGATTGGCACGGTGACTCACAGATGCACACACTTTGGAAGAAGCCGAAGCTATTGGTGTCGATAAAAGACAGGGAGACCACTAACACGGTATAGATGTTGGAAGGTTTCGGCGACCTATGTGTGAGTGGCAGACAAAAGGGCCGAAGTAGCCTAGAATTAGTTTGATAGTTGGTGCGCATGCTCATTTAGATTCGGATTGCATGCGCTTCCACGGGCGACCTCATGCTACCCTGACGACAAGTTGAGGATAGGAGTAGACTCAGTTTGGTGATAGGAAGTCGCCATTTTAGGCAAATGCCGAAGGTCACTGGCCATTCATTTATAATAAATAACTAGCCCGCCAATTATTACCTACTATTTGTTGAAATGTGTCGTACCAAATAGTTCACGTGAAATACTGACCGCAAGTCAAGAATTATACAATCAAGCATATGGCGTCCCTACAAATCGACGAGAGCAGCATACCTTCCCTAGAGGGCAAGGTTGCTATAGTGACAGGTCCGTTACGATGATCCCTGTACCTGGATTAGTATGACCTCAGCTTACAGTCTTCTCCTCGGCAATAGGTGGTGCATCAGGCATTGGCCTCGCAGCATCACGCCTTCTCAAACGCAAGGGAGCCACTGTGCATGTACTCGACGTGTTAGACCCTGACGAGCCCGAGCCGGGTCTACACTTCCACAAGTGCGATGTCTCGTCGTGGGTAGAGTTACGCGCCGCCTTCACCGCTATCGGCAGCGTTGACTTCGCCTTTGCCAACGCCGCCGTGACCGAGCACGCCAACTATTTTGCCGATACGTTCGACGAGGAGGGTCAACTCTACGAGCCAGATGACAGCTTCCAACGCGTCCTAGACGTGAACCTGCGGGGTGTTATCTACTTTGTGAAACTGGCATGGAGCGTGATGCGTAAAAACGCCAGGCACGGCAGCATCGTTATCACTACGAGTGCCACGGCCTACGCGCCCGAGCAGAGCCTACCCGTGTATGCAGCTGCCAAAGCTGGCGTTAGTTATCCCCAAGATTGAATGTGTTGCCTGTTCTGTGTAACCTACGTGGGGACAAAGTACTAACGTGAGAATCTTCCGCTCTCAGCTCGTCGGTCTCATCCGCACGCTACGGTCTGTAGTTCCCGAAGACAACATCACCATCAATGGGGTCGCACCAACAGCCACCATCACACGCCTGCTGCCGGCCCACCTTGCCGCGCCAATCATGGCTATGGGGCTCCCTGTCAGCACATCGGAGCACGTCGGTCGCGCGCTCGTATATGCAGCGACGGCGAGGCAGCCGCGACGGGTGGCGATTTACGGCAAGGAGAACGGGGCCGACAAGTATACCGAGGGAGAGCGCTGGAACGGTCGCGTCATCCTGACTCTTGGAGAGACGTACACGGAGCTCGAAGAGCCCACGGCAGACCTGAGGCCATGGTGGCTCGGCCAAGAGAATGAGCACTTGACGCACTTGCAGCAAGCGGCGACGGATTTCCGGGCGTCCGCGGTGAAAAAGAATAAGTCTACAAACAATACGCAGGACCAAGGAGGAAAAGGAGAGGAGTCATAGTCAGTCAAAAGTAGTATGATTGAATAGAACTATTTGTCAGAATACAGGAAATTGGATAATGTGTAGCGATAATTGACTCGAAGACACCGTGAAGAGTAGCCTTATGCACTGTCTTTCTATCTCAAGTACATACCACCCAAGCCCTAGTGTGGTGGTTGCCACCCCTCTAGTGTAGTGTAACCCGCTACCGAGGGAGAATCTACTGTAGGAGGTAGTGTAAGCGAAAGTTCATGCGGGGCCCCACGACGACTTTTCCTGGTACCTTGCTTCGGTACTTAAGTATGTTAAGCATAAGGTCGTAGGAATGGTAAGCTAAAGAACGGTACTTGCTACTTAGACACCACGTGGAAAATTAAGAATGGATTAAGATCACTGTTATTGATATTCGCCGCAATTATGTCAAGTAATATAGGCATCTTGATGTTTAATGTAGCAACACCAGTTCATTGCTACTAGATGTGTATAAGAATACCCCTTACAGTGTTTGCCCGCCTATGTCCATAGCCTCGTTCTCCAGGTTGCACAACACAACATCAGGGACCTCAGAAAGTACCTCAGGAGGTAGGTATCACTCACTCCCACTGCTCCAACAGACCGTCACGTATTCAACTGGCATACCTCCTTCGCCTCCGTACACTTTAGCCTAGAACTATTATCAATCTAGAATTGTTGCACGCTTTCAAACCAAGAGGGCTATTCTATACATAGCAGAGATCACCAGTTGGGCGAGTGCAGGCTAGGTTCTTTGCGCAATATCAAGTATTCATCATATCTCATACCTAAAGTAGGTTCTGACGCCACCAACAACCCGACCTACATACGCCCTGGCATTTAGATTGGTCCCTATATATGGATGATTATAATAATTCTCCGATTGTTTTTTTTCTTTTTTTGAGGGGAGCCAACCAGCCGCAACCCGTCTAGTGCCGCATGGGTACATTCTCTAATGCCTTTATAATGGTCTATATGTATAGCATAACATCTTTATTAGCTGTCCTACACGCTTTTCCGTCTCCGTCGCTTTCGCACATACCATTTCCGCGCTGACGCCCTCCGCGCTCTTCTTCAGCTGGCCCATAAGCCGGTGCAGCGAGCCGAGATAGACCGCCGTGAGGCTCGATACTAGCAGCTCCCACTCAGGGGTCGAGCTAATCTCTAGCTCACCAAAGACGATAGCGGGCCGGTCCCCACTGCCGACCCCAACACCACCGCCCCCGCCCTGTTGCTGTTGTTGCTGCTGTTGCTGCTGCACTAGTCGGCCAACAAGTGTCTCGCTTAGCTGTAGCAGCCTGTCCGTAAGGAAAGTTAGAAACATCAGGTTCTCGGGCCGCCGCAAGCACGCCCCGCACTGCAGCATAGCCTGTCCGTAGTCAACGGCCTCCTTGTGCGATGCCAGCTGCCCGTCTAGGCTTTCCGTTCTCGCCGTCTCGAGTTCGTGCACAAGAAACGCCACATGCTGTAAACATGAGCACGGCTCCAGAGGCAGCGGCGGGGATGATGACGAAGATGATGTTCGGCTCGTAGAGGAGGCTGCTCTAGGTTTTGCCCTATCGCGCGCTAACGTTGTGCTCGCTGGGGACGCCAAGATCTTCAAGCTGTGCCTCTTGGGCTTGGTAATACTGGGCGTGGTGGCTGCGAGCAGCTGTGTCGGGCTTGGATTGGGCGGCCATGACCCGAAGAGACTAGCTGTTGCCGCTGCGTCAGGCTGAGAATGAGACTGAGGTGGCGTGGTGGCGTTTGTGTTTTTGAAGTTGTTTAGCCAGTGCTCTATAGGTGTTGTAACATCTACTATCGACAGAGCCTCCGAGCCGTGAGACAGGCCCGTAGCCGAGTTGCCTCCCAGCTGGTCAAGCTGTGCAACGGGACTCGGTTCCGTGTCGTTGGTAGGTACGAAACCGGGTGTTGGCCATGACACTAGGCCTTCCACATCGAAGTCCATCATCGCCGGACCGTTGGCATCGACAACATCCATGGCCGAGAAGTCGATATCCTGTTGAGCCTTGGGTGAGCAATCCATCTCCCTCTCTCGCTCCCGCTCCGCATTTTGCTGATACTGGGGCGAGGGCTGTGGTTGGGTTGTAGTCTCCTGTTGTTGGTGCGGTTTCACAACCACCGCTTCAACATCGATTTTGGTGTTTCTCGCCCTCTTTGAGGGGCGGGAAGAGTAAGTGCATGGTTTGGACAGAGTTTTGCAACGGTTGCATCCCGATCGTTCACCAGAACATTTGACCTAAACCGGAGGATCAATGTATGAACGAATGCGGGATAGGCATACACAATCTTTCGCTTGGGACAGAAGCGGGTACGTACCTTTTTGTCACGGCATGACTGGCATGCCTGCTGGACCGCGGGCCGAGCGCTCGTTGGATCCACGGGCTTTTGGATCAACACCTTGTCGGTGTTGTTGGAGTCAAACCGCAACGTTCCGTACATTTTTATCACCAGTCGATGCTCGAGCACCTAGTCGTCATACAATCGTTATACAAGCGGATCGATTTATTGAGCAAATGTACGAAGAGGTTGGACGAGTTCCCAATTACTGTATAATAATCATAATGCCCGGCAGTGGCGCTACATATCATCTCGTCATCTTGAGGGAAGATACCTATCTAGGATGATACGAACTATTATTGCCGGCAAGTCTTGATGGTAAGCTGGACCATACATAAGCTGAACCAAAGGTCAATCGACCAACAACAACGCCACCAACAAGCAACACATCCTACCCTCGAGTGGATAACATGATGATAAGATAAGGTCTAGAACCAATCGAACAGCTCTTACGCCAAGATACTGGCGCTACGGATGGGTCTCCTGACTAGTCCCTGACCTACCCTCACGATGGGAATCGGATATTATTACCAACTCTCCAAGAGCTAGACCTCATGAAGCTAGGTGGCTAGGTACCCGGTTACATCCCTGCCTAATATGGTAGCTACCTGTATAGGTAGGTAGTCAGGCATCTCGTAAGCCCGCATCATCATAGGGTGATACAAGGTGTGCCTCTGTCTCGCTTTTCAGTTGGGAACTATTTACCACTTGATGTTATATTAAAGAACCTCGCTCGGGGTTTGGTGGCTCCTACCACTGCATTTTCTCTTCGGTTGCTCCGGTATTCCCACGTGGCCACCGGAGAATATGGCCTAATCGCCTCATTTGTCCCGGCGTTTGCACTGCTGACCGCATACAAAGACGCACCCATTCCCACTTCTCTCTCGTCAGATTGACCATAATGTTCAATATCTTTTTGCACTTCCCTCCCACGTTTTCTTTCATCCCCTGCCACTATGCCGGACCTTAAATTTGATCCGAAAACGGAAATCCCCGACCTATCTGGAAAGGTTGTCCTTGTAACCGGGGGTAAGTCAGTTAAATCTAGTCAGCAAATCCCATCCATAGCTCTAGTACTTCACTCAGATCCGTCTACCAGGATGATAGGCTATTATCCTTCCGGGTATTACAAATTGCTCACAAACCAACTTTGCCATAGGTACCGCGGGAGTCGGTAGCGGAACCGTGCTCGAGCTGGCCGCCCACAACCCGGCACACATCCTATTTACTGGGCGAAATGCCAAAGCAGCTGAGAGCATAATTGCACGCGCGCCACAGGGCGTAAAGCTGACTTTCATATCGTGCGATACAGCCGATAATGCGGCGGTTGCGTCCGCTGCTGAGGCCATTCTGTCCACTACCCCAGAGCGCCTAGACGTTCTGGTCTGTTGTGCTGGGATCATGGCCAAGCCTGCTGGCGTCACCAAAGACGGTTATGAAGTCCATTTCGCAACTAACCAGTTAGGCCACTCATTGCTTGTACGAAAGCTAATGCCCCTTTTGGAAAAGACGGCTGCACTGCCAGGCGCCGACGCGCGCGTTGTGATGGTCACCAGCGTGGCCTGGAAAGGGACGCCGTCTGGGGGCATCCAATTCGACAAGCTGCATAGCGAGCAGGATCTGCCGGTGCTGGGCCCATGGATGCGCTATGGCCAGAGTAAGCTAGCTAACCTGCTGTACGCGCGGGAGCTAGCGGAGAGATACCCGAACGTCCTATCCTTCGCGATCCACCCGGGCGTTGTCAAGACGTCGCTAGTGACAGACCTAACGTGGAGCCAGAAGTTGCTAGTGTATCTGCCCAACATTGGCCAAATGCTCACTCCCGAACAGGGCACGTATAATTTGCTGTGGGCCATCACGGCCAAGAAGGAACGCATTCAGAAAGGTGGCTTCTACATGCCTGTGGGGAAACTCTCCGATGAGAAGACCAAGGCCAGCGAGGATCCGGCCTTGAGGAAAAAGCTGTGGGAATGGACAGAAGCTGAGATTGCTAAATATCTTTAGAAAGGGCGAAGTGAAGATTTAAAGGTTCTGACTAAATTGGATCTCGGTCATATAGGGGTAATCGTGAACCGATATGGTAGTGATCATCCATCGTCGATTCATCTCTTTCTTATTAACTGTGTACTATTGGCCTATTGAGGTCCTAGCTCTTGCTAAGCGCTTGCATGATTATCAATTCTTACCTACATAAAATTAGAGTACATAGATATTCACACTTATTTATACCTATGTTTTTATAGCATGAGGAACTAATAGAACAAAATCATGAATGTGAAGAACTAGTAGAGGCATATTTTTACCATCGTTATTAAACCCTTTGTTCTTATTCCTACTATGCCTGCCCCACCAGATCAATCCGCACGTCGTCGGGTGGAATCAACGTCACCGGCGACCCGCCGCTCCGCAAGCGTATAGTCCTCTCTACCTCCTGCGCATCCATCCCATCTCCCAGCTTGAACTTATGCTTCCTTAACAGCCGGCTGTAGAAGGCGACAAACTCGGTCTTGGCGAAGTTCCGCCCCAGACACGCCCTCGGCCCCTCGCCGAAGCTCATAAATGTGCCGCGCCGATGCCCCGGGATCCGCACGCTGCCGTCCGCGATCTCCGCCTCCTGGGCCGGAGATAGCGGCCCCGCCGGGTCGAACGCGTGCACGTCGCTGACTAGCCACCTGCGCGGATCGATGACGTCTGGCCGGGGCCAGGTCATCGGGTCGTGGTGGATGGCGGTGTTGTTCACCACGACGCCTGTGCCGGAGGGTAGGAGATATGTGTTGTCGCCGATGCGTAGGTTCTGTTCGCCGGAGGCGACGCGCGCTATGGGCAGAACTATAGGGAAGACGCGCATCACCTCGTACTGCATTCTATGTTAGTACTCCGTGAATGAAATATACTCGTCCGGGCCTGCTCGGTAAAAGTGAAGGAGCTAGGGATGAGAGCAGTACTGACCATGAAGGCAATTAGATAGCGGAACTTGGGCATGTCGTCGACAAAAGAAAGCTCTGAGCGGCCTGCCTGCTCGGCGTCGGCCCACACGCGGTGGACCTCATCGATGACACGCTCCTGGATAGATGGGTAGAGTGCGAGCGTGATTGTACAGTAGAGCATCGTGTTGGCTGTTGTATCGTAGCCTGCTAGCAGGAACATGAAGACATTGCCCTTGACTTCTGTGTCCGTCAGTGTGCCACCATCGGGATTGCGCTTATTAGACCGCAAAACAGCTGTAAGTAGCGTCTCCCGTGCGGCTTCGTCACTGTCACCGCTATTAAGCCCCTTTTGCAACCGCGCCTTTTCCTGGCCCAGTAGCTCGGACATGTAGCGCTCCAGCTCGGCGTACGCGAGATGGGCCTCTGCCGCTACTTGCTTTAACGCCCACTTGGGCAGCAGCAAGATGTGCGGCAGGTGCATCACGACGCCGTAAATGGCGCCCACGAGCGAGAGTGAATGGCCCTTCGGCACCGCATCCGATCCTTCCGCCCAATCTGTCTGCTGACCGAACCCGACGTGCGACATTGTATTCATGGTCAGTGAGTAGATATTAGTCTTGAGACTAGCCTCTGCGCCGCCACTGCTCCACTTCGCGGCCATAACGTCGACCTGGCGCCGCGTTTCCTCCCACAGCAGGCCGAGCACGTTATCTGCCATGAACGGCGGCAGCGTGATGCTCAGGTGGAAACGCCAGCGATCCCCGTCAACTGAGACGACGCTCGGGCCAAAGGGCTCGAGCATTTCTACCACCGGGAATTTTTAGTCAGCATCTTAAATACTAGAAAGATGGACGGAGAAGTGGAAACGTAAACGCACTCATCTTTTCAGGCGGCTTGATGAACGCCTTCCTCCGCGTGAGGACCTGCGCAGCCGTCTCGGCCTCGCCGACATAGCACACCATGCCTACAGGCGACACGACTAGGAATACAGGGCCGAAATTGTCGTGTGCGCGCCGCCGGTCTTCGTAGTGCCAGTCCTTGATCATGAAGCGCGCCCAGCGCGGCCATCCCTCGCCGCGCATGATGCGGCTGCGGAACACGCGCCGCAGGACAGGATCTGTGAGGTACGCCCATCCNTCGAGTTCATGGATGAGGGAGATGGTATAGGGCAGGCCTGTCTGTCTTGCTATGCGGATGTTGGATAGAAGGCTGAAGACTGTGCGGAGGGTCTGGAAGGTGGTTAGAAGCAGGGCCACGAGGACATAGACTGCCATTTTGATGTGTAATCCGGGTGTGTTTAGAAAGGGGCAATGATGGTTGTGTGTGTGCGGTTGCTCTATATTCGTAAATAATAGACCTTGTGATATGAGAGGGTGAGGGCCCCAGCTGTAAGCCTATTGATTTGTTGTACAGCGCAAGGTGTATCAACTAAATCATGAATCTTATATCACATAGAATCATATGTGATGCGTATTTCTATACCGACATTTGCGTTCTAATAAACAACACGGTCTACAAGCTAATATTATCGAACTACTTTTGTTATGCAATTACTATTTAGGACGCTTGGTTTAAAATATGTGGACATCAGACGCTAGACTAAAATTCGATAGCAAACATCAGGTATAAGACGTGGAAAGCCGGCCTTGATGCTACCGACATCACAAGTTAATAATTGACTATTAAGAAATTCGGCCTTCACCCTGATGAGCTATTGTGTCCAGGCTGTTTAATCATCCTATCCTATTTACCCCCACACTGCATTTCCCCTTTGGTTTCTATACTTCAGAGCTAGTCATACGCCATTCCGTTATCAACCCATGGGGGCCAAAACAATCGGGTTATTGCCGTAGTTTACAAAAGGACCAGCGCCGGCCTATTCTGTAACTATATCGGGGTACTACAGTCAGCACACGGGATAAGGCTAGCACTCTCTAATTGCTGACGGAGTTCACCTGTCATCACCCGGAGTATCTCAACCGGACGATAATTCGACCGTCCCGGGAATACGGAAAAGGCGCCGGAGGAAGCACGGCCCTGAAGTACAGGACGCGAGTCCTAGAAACATGAGGGTGTATAGACACTACCGAGAATCGGTAGTAGACTGGTCGGCCCGAATCGACTCTTACTATGCTTAACTCTAGGCGAGGCCCTAGCTGACTTGCACCGGTCGGCAATTGCCCGATTCGGATCCTCCCTCACCGCGCCGGGCAAGGCCACCAAGTTAGTGGGGTAATGACGCCGGCGGGAATTGTGCGGAGCCACATGGTCACAATGCTAAAATAATAATAGATAGAAATAGGTACACCGAATAGGTGAGTTCATTACCGGAAGAGGGGTTACCCGAGTGAGGCACGTCATCATCCCACATGATGACAAGCTCGTAATGGTGCCTTAGTATCGGGACTGGGGAAATAGTATGTAGTATTTTTATACGAGGCGAAGTGTGCCTTCAGTTGCCTTATGGGAGGTTCCGTAGTTTTTGTCTAGCCCTCAATAGTTGAGCTCCGCGTGTCAATATAACAACAACAATAAAGTATACAACAGGTCATATAGGGCGGGGAACTGTTTGCAGCAAGTTATTAATAGTATACATGCACACTCTTACACTTACATAATCCTAGGACTAGTATTGGTAGTTAGATACTGATTGCCTCGAGAATGTATCAACACTAGAGACCAATTCAAAGTACCTAGCTCGTTCCTCTTCTTATTTTGGTCGGAATGGAGGCAGGCTTACACCATGAATCTGGCGCTGTGACGGGGAAAAGACACAATTTCGATTTAGAGCGAATGCTCAAAGGCCTGCCCCTGGAACTGGCCTTTCTCAATACCATCGTGATCGTGGTCGGTCTGATCCTCACTATCCAAATCTTCGACATAATATACAATGTTTATTTCCATCCGCTCGCACGTTTCCCGGGCCCATTCTGGGCGAGGGCATCACTCGTAAGCACACTAACCAGCCGACCATGTCGTCACTCTTCCAGCTAAACAAGTTCTTTGTAGTGGTGGCGCTTCTATCACACCATGTCAGGGCGCGCACACCGCGTCATCCAGGCGCAGCATCGTATCTATGGGCCTGTCTTCCGGGTGTCGCCCAATGAGCTTTCCTTCGCTACCGCCTCGTCATGGAAGGCTATCTACGGATACCCACCGCCCGGCCAGGCGCAGCTAACCAAGGGGGAGTTCTATGATATTTACGGCGCCGGGTTCAACATGGCATGCATTGGATCTGAGCGCGACCCGACACAGCACGCGCGTAAGAAGAGGGATCTCACGGCCGCGTTTAGCAGTAAGGCGCTGCAGCAGCAAGAGGCTATTGTGCAGCGCACGGTAGATGGTTAGTATGTTCCCTATTCACAACCATTACCGTGCCTAGCTGTCTGAATAGACCACGCTTTAGCAGGTCGAATCCCTAAAAAACTTGTCTTTATCAGTTGGCTTGAATAGGGGTATTATGTGGCTAATTAGGGGGCCGCAGGGTTCATAGGTAAACTCGGCCCGCTCAGTGCAAAGAGCGCAGATAATGGAGTCAACATAGCCAGCTGGCTGGAGATGGTGGCATTTGATGCGCTTGGTGAGATGGCATTCGGCGAGAGCTTTGGGTGTGTTGAAGAGGAAAAGCATCATGAATGGATTGACACTATCTTGAGCCATCTCTTAGAAGTAACTCTAGTAGACAACCTGAGGAGATCCACCATCATGGCTAAAATCGGCAGCTGGCTTCTGCCGGGCCTGACGGCGGCGGTACGAAACAAGCACTCCAACGATGCTAGAAAGAAGGTCAAGCAGCGGCTTGACGCGAAGACTGCGCGGCAGGATTTTCTCACAAACCTTGTTAGCAAGGTCAAGCGCGGGGACGTGCCGGAGGAAGAGTTGACAGCTCACGCATCTACACTAATGTAAGACTGCTTGATCTTTGCCACTGCGTTAAAGATCGGTATTCCTAATGAAATCAATAGTATTGCCGGAGGTGACACTACAGCTACATGCCTCGCAGCTACCGTGTACTACCTCCTCACGACGCCGCAGGCGCTCGACAAGCTCGTCAGAGAGATCCGCGGGCGATACGCGTCCTACGACGAAATCGATGCCACCTCCGCACAGCAGCTTCCGTACCTACAAGCCGTTCTCAATGAATCGTTGCGTATCTTCCCACCAGGCTCTATAGGATTCCCGCGCGTGTCACCTGGATGCGAGATCGACGGCTTCTGGATTCCTAGGGGTGCAGAGGTATACACCAGTCCATTCACGGTCACACACGACGACAAGTACTTCCACGAGCCGGAGATGTTTATACCGGAGAGATGGCTGGATCCGCAGTGTGTGGATGTGAAGGAGGCTAGTCAGCCGTTCTTGCTCGGCTATAGAGCATGTATTGGACGCAAGTACGTATCTACCTATTATAACTCTCTTATCGGGACTTCGGGCGGAGAAAATTCTCTTTTGCTAACTCGGGTTGACAAAGTTTTGCCTATATGCAGATGGTATCCATCATGGCGAAAATGCTGTATAAATACGACGCCACGTTGGTGAATAAGGATCTAGATTTTGAGGCCGCTTCACACTGTCATTTTATGTGGTGGAAAGCTCCCGTATGGGTAATCTTCAAGGAACATTAGCTAGAGGCACAATCTGATCGTTATCCCATGTGGATGAGAACTGGGTAAAAACTGTGCATCCTTAGTATTTTGGCGGTGAAGGTGGAAAATACTTGAGTTGTTATAAAATGAAGTCTGAGCCCGCGATAAAACGAACAGGGGCAGATATTTCGGTTTACCGATTCAAATGGGCATACCACAATAATCTTTTTTTTNAAATTTAGTAATCACGCGCTATACAGAAAGTCCTTCGTTCTAAGAAAAAACCGGTTCGATATGTACCAAGACGATAGTTGAACAATTTCCACCAGACTATTGAATTTAGCGATATATTAGCGAGCGTGATTTTTTATGCGATTCAATCACGGTCTCAAATATTGAGCCTCAATAATTACCAAAAATAGACGATAGAGAGGAGGTCGGAATAGGGGTGAGATTAGGGGTCAGAGAGACTTCAGAGCCTCAAAATGAGCTCGACTGAGTCTCTTCCAGCGTAAGGATATCAGACAAGATACGACAAGGTTTCTCGTCGTCTCTCATTCCAATCTACATTCGCCATTCTTGAAATTATCGCCGTTGCCGATGTAGTGGTCTTCGAGGAAGAAACGTTCGACCTGGCTGTACTCTAGTGTTCGTGAGTTTACACACTGCCTTGTATGTATCGATGCTAAGACGCTTTCGGCCGCGTTCGAAGATAGGACTACTGGTCTAGATTACAACATTATTCCCGCTCACCTGCTTGAGTCGTGCAAGATGTATATGATTACGGGCCGAAAAGGGGTTTACACTTTCTAAAACTAGTCGTGACAAGTTGCTGTAGGTATATCTATAGGCCAAGTCGCACCAATAAACTGCCAAGCCGAGCTGATATCGGTGAGGAGGAATTAATGGCTTACCTGATGACTCGCAAGGGGTCAGCTTCTAGTAGCTGAGTCCACTAGCTACTAGTTAGCTGTTCATGTATAAGGAGCCCCGGGCAAGGCGACTTTCCTGCTGATTTCTATAAATATCTCACCTCAGTTTACTGGATACACCTCCTATCAACGCTTTGCGGCGCTCAACTTGTAGCATAGCACACGTGAGTGCTCATTGTTAGTGTGATAGTCTAAGACTCGAACCGTATTTTGAAACTAAAATGACTGTATCTCTGATACTGTTGGTGTATCTAGCAGGTTGTAGCGTGACTGCCTCGTTATTGTTAGATGCCTTGCCCGGATCTTTCCCGATATAGCGGGAAATGCTGGTCAAGGGATGAGTTCAGGTGCTAGCAGCAGATAGGGGCGAGGCTATAGTCAGTCTGGGTACTTACTGGGATTTTGATCCTCATCGCGCCACCCGGATGACGATACACTCGCTTTGGATACACGTTACGCCTCGAGGAGTGTAGGAGGGACCCAATTCTGGCGGCGAGGGCGAGGTGAAAGTGGGATGTGATGAGCTGCTGGGTGTATATAAGGAGCCGTCGCGAGAGTTGTGAGGGAGAAGAATAGGACCACTAGCATCCGCATTTTCAAGACATCTACAAAAACAACACTCTAAACCGAAGCAGCCACTCGTGAAAAAANCGTCATATACGATGGCGCTCAAACGTCTCTTCTC
Organism: Xylaria multiplex; assembly: GCA_011057905.1. NCBI lineage: Eukaryota > Fungi > Ascomycota > Sordariomycetes > Xylariales > Xylariaceae > Xylaria > Xylaria multiplex. The sequence continues at coordinate 629,943 of WUBL01000002.1, read as the reverse complement.
GCTTGCTCTGTTGGGCCCTCTTCTCGCCTCTGCCTCCGCCCTACTCCCGCCACGTGGAAACGACGCGGCCGCGGCAGCTAAGGCATGTGCTGGACTCGCTGCCGTCTTCCCGAAGAAACTCTTCGCGACCGGCACGACCCAGTTCAATAACCAGTCAACGGCCATCTGGTCCGACACCTGTTTACTAACACCCAGCTGCGTATTCTTGCCATCTTCGGCCGCGGATATCAGTCGCGCGCTTCCCATCATCAAGAAGGCGGGCTCCAAGTTCTCCGTCCGCGCGGGCGGGCACATGCCCGTACCTGGTGCGCAATCTGTCGAACCGGGTGTCTTCATCTCGCTTAGTGGCCTCGCCGAGCGCACACTTAACAAGGCCGCCGGTACTGTATCCATCGGCCCCGGACAGACTTGGATAGATGTGTACAACTGGCTCGCACCGTATGGTCTCGCAGTCAACGGTGGGCGGTACCCGACTGTCGGTGTCGGCGGTGTGCTTATTGGTGGCGGCATCGGCTACTTTTCCAGCACGCAGGGTTGGTCCTGCGATAACGTGGTTGCTTTCGAAGCTGTGCTGGCTGACGGGACCATCGTCAAGGCGACGAGCCGCGGCAAATACTCTGATCTGTTCTGGGCGCTGCGAGGCGGGCACAATAACTTCGCTATTGTCACACGGTTCGAAGTAAAGTACTTCCCAGCGACATCGGCTTACGGTAAGGTCATCGCATGGAACGCAAGCGAACCGAGCACATCGGATGCGTTCTTCTCTGCACTTAACGCGTATGTGGCGCCGGGCGGAGGTGTCGACGATCCCAGCGTGGCCATTATCCCAACAGTCGCAGCAGCACCATCGCTCGGATTATACGAGGTTATCACTGATCAGTTCGCTCTCGGTAACAACAGCAGCCCTCAGGCGTTTTCCAACTTCTCTCGCGTCGAAGGACCTATTACCTTTGAACTGGGCGACCAGGTCTTTGATTCGTGGACCGAAATACCGAAGTTACTCGCATCTTCAGGTGATCATGGTCTCCGACAGATATTCTGGAGCGTTAGCTTCAAGGCCGACCCCCGTGCCATCAGCATCGCGAACCGTACTGTAATCGACATGACCTTTGACAGACTTGCTGACGCGGCGAACGCGGCTGTCGCGCTCACGTACCAACCTGTCTCGGCGGCTTGGCTGCGGGAGAGCGCTGCACGGGGTGGCAACGTGCTTGATCTGGACCCCAAGCTTGGCACATTTATTGGTGAGTAATCTTTGGCAGCGCCGCGTCCGCTGAGTGAGTCGAGAATGCAGTTTGCTAACATAGACACAGCGGGCCTCATTGCCGTTCAGTGGACGGATGCAGCAGACGATGCGCGTATTAACAAGTTCTGTGAGGACGCCACGGCCGAGATCAAGAGGCAGACTGCGAAGCTGAGGCTGGATGTCGATTTCATCTACCTTAACGACGCAGGCGCAACCCAGAAGCCCTTCGTCACATACGGCAAAGGCGCGAGTCTGCCGAAGCTGCAGACTATTCGAAAGAAGTACGATCCGGACAACTTCTACAAGAAGTACCTAGCCCATGGCTTCGCCTTGGAAAAGTAGAGTGGGGAGAGAGTGATATAGATAGACTCCGAAGGGGCAGCCCGAAAACTAGATCTCATTGCCAAGAATGTTACCCTTAGATACCTTCTTGATCTGTATAGAACATAGAGCCACACGTCATACAATTACACATACATATTATAGAGCCACGCACCTACTATACTAAAACTTGATACCTCCAATGAATACGTGAGCAGTCTTTTTTTNCTTTATTTTTAATGCTTAATCAACGCTTCATAGCTGGTTTTGTGTCAAGAGGTATTCTTGTAAATTTCAGTACCTATCTAAACAAGTTTAGTGGACAGAACCGTACCACAGCTAATTCTAACGTACCCAAGCTAGCGTAGCCGTTGTAGATCCTTACCACACTGTGGCCCCTAACACTGCTGGGATTTATACCATCAGCACAAGCGGGTTCAATTTTCTTTTTTTTTTTAAANAAAAAACGGATGGAGAAAAATAAGGATATTTCCTTACTAGACCATAGCTCAAGTCATTTTATGATAATTCCATAAGACCATCTATCATGGTTATCACAGTGTGTACTAATGACATAAAACCTGCGCAAACTGTGCGAATTCTTTATCGGCCTCTAAAAGCGCCATCTCCTCCCTCTTTAGGCTTAGCAACACCTCGAACCCCCCAGCCGGCCGTGGCGGCAGAACCACACACCTCCTACACACGGCGTCGAACTCCCGCCTCGGGGGGCGTAGGTGGTCGACCAGACCGCCATTCCGGAATACTTTCCCGCCGAAACGCATCTCCATCAGCGGCAGCCCCAGGAAGCTGGTGAAGCACGCCTCGGCACCCTCGAATGTCGCGAAGGGGTACCGTGCCTCTGAGAAGTCGGGCATGGCCGCCGCGAGGCCGTACGACGCGTGCAGGCGCGAACGCGTAATAGTGTCGACGGCGCTCCGCACTGTGTGTGCCACAGTCGCGAGCGACGTCGCCGGCGAGATTAGCGATGTCACGGCCATGCGCGTCGTCGCGATGAAGATTAGCGTGCCCATGTATGCCCACGGCAGCCGCTCGCTGAAGAGGAGGCGTCCATCTAGTGTGGTGTCCAACTCGGCTAGCGCACCCCGCGCGGCGTACGCTGGGTTGGCTGGGTCGGCAGCAGCGCGCGCACGCATGATACACCTCCACAGAAGCGCCATTAGGGCATCATTTGCCGTCGGGGGAGCGGATACACCGCTATCAGTAGGCGTTGTCGCCAGTGCTGTTAACTTGGTGAAGGCTGTCGCGGAAACGTAGAAGATAGTGGTTGTCATCTCCGGTGGTGGTTGTGCCTTGGAGGGATCAAGACTAAATGCCGCCCGCGCCCGGAGTTTCTCGGGCGATAGTGGCGGCAGCATGCCTAACAGTCTCCACGCGTCGTCGTCGCTGTTGGCGAACTCCTCAGGCGACGGTAGCTTATTCCCTTCCGCCGCCCACGCCTCCGGGACGAGGTCATAATTGCAGCAGTCTGGTGTGATGGCTAAACTAGCGGCGCCCGAGTCGTCGTTTTGGTGTTGGCGCATGCATTTCGCCCACATTTTGAGTAAGAGCGAGCCGCTCATACCGTCGACGAGCGAGTGGAATAGACATACGGACAGGAGAAGCCCTCCCTCAATGAAGTTGGCCTGTACAATGCATGCGGATGCGCCTTCGCCATCGAGATCCCACTTCGCGTGCACCGACGGCACGAGCTGTGCGCCGTCGAGGGTGTCTTGGGGAAGACCCTCGTCCATGAGGTCATCGTAATCTGGCCATGAAGCTGAGAGATCGTTATAGATAACCTGGGGCGTCCAGCCAGGGTGTTCCCGCGCCTCTAGCCGGCCGGGGTTCGGATCCGTGTCGTCGGGCGCTACCGAAAAGACACGTCTACGGATAATTGGAAGCTCGTTCGCTGCGGTCTCAAGGCTCGCTTGTAGTAGGCTGTGTACCTCGGAAAACTCCACGCCCGGCTTCAGACCAAACGTGAGGATAAAGTTGGCGTAAAACCTAGGCATAACATTGTCCATGGGATTAAGCGCAAAGCGCTGAGGTTGCACAATTGCTGACGGCATGGTAGCTGCTACGACACCTAAGCGACTTGGGAGACTGCCTAAGCATAGGATGCGAAACTACATAGGGTAGGGCACGCTGAAGGGTCTAAATCAAAGACAAATGAACAAGGATCACGGGCTGAATTACTCGGCAAGTGCAAGACCACCGCCTCGGAGCCGCATTAAGTGCACTCAGCTGACGCTCGGCTTTTGCCATTCTGATAGCTCCTTGGCCGGAAAGGGAAACCACCAGGAACGAAGTTGTGTTCAGGCAGGCCTAGGTAAGCGAACAGGTAGACTGTCAGCCTCCTGGCGTAACATCTGACAATGTGGAGATTTCCTAGGCATAGATTGCGACTAATTGGTAATGTATCTTACTACCTAGGCACGCAAAGCCAACGAAAAGCTATTGCATCGCGTAGCTAGCTTGCATATATGACAGTTAACAATAAGCATCTCACACCGAAGAAGGATTGGCTGAACCAGCCACCATAGCGACCCTTCACTCCGTCGGATCTAGATACCGCAGCGTTGTGCGACTCCACATCTCGTTCCCGCTCATCTGGTACTCGAGCCCCTTTAGGTAAGCCCTCAGTTCAGGAGTGTCGCGCCGGGCCAGGACTTCGGCTGTCAGCTCATCGTGGCGCACCTCCCACTCTCGGCATAACACATATAGCACTCGCTTCGATGCCGCTGCCGACACCTCGGCTCCGTCAGCGAAGATAGCCACGCCAGTGCACAGTACGCCTCCCTCCTCGTGGGCGGTCTTAGAAGCGACTAGCTCCTTCTCGAAGCTCCAGATATCGTTGACCACGGCGAGATGCTTACTACAGTTCATGTCAACGGGGCGTGCAATGCTAAGATCCTCTGGGCTCAGCTTAAGCTTCATGCAGAAACGCATAAGGGCGGCAAGCAGACTGTAGTTGCAAGGGTTAGTCCGGGTATAATCTTGTAGAAAAACCCAAATAGCGAGAGAAACGCCTTACCCTTTGCCGACGTCGCGTTCACGGTACTCGAAATACTCCTTCAGATCCATTTTTCTCAGTCGTGTAGCGTCTGTTTGGGCGCGCATGAAGGTAAAGACAGGTTCCAGAATCTCAGTAGTCATCTCCAGATCGTGTGCGCGCATGCTTTCCCACAGGTCGTATGTCATATATTCAACCGGGGAAGAGCGGTCAGGGAGAACATCGCCGCGCATGATCGGCATCAACTTATTGTTGTAGGCCTCGCCATCTGCAAGCGACATGTGCTCGAGTAGGTCTACAGCCGTGTTAGTAATAGCTTAGTTTTCTTTTCAAGTTATTGGGAAGCCGAACCGTCGATCAAGAAGAGAATGGTGAGCAGCCGGCAGGCAAAGTGAATTCGGTCATCCAAGGCCATGGGGAAATACCAGCACGTCACCTCAGAGAAGCCAGCATTGACGAACTTCTTCCGGCTCTTCTCAGTTGGAAAGGGCCAGTGCTCTAGGAAGTACCCATTCACCTCCTCGGTCACCTGCTTCTCCAGCCGATGGCAGCGTGGTTGAAGATGCGAGGGCGGAATGTCGAAAAAGGCCGGAGACTGAGGAACAGGGGCCGAAGCCTCGTGCGTCTCCGAGGCTAGGGGGCCGCTCGGGACCTCAGTCATAGCCAAGATTTCGGTAGCCATCGTGAGTTTCTATTGATGTGTTGAAGGTTCGAGATTAGGTAATGTTGAAATTGATGCAAGATTGCGAATTGGATATGTTTTCATGTAAGAGAATCGATGCCCATTTGTTGATCTATAAGCGAAGTGCCGGGATTGTTAACTTTCTCTTTTCTCTATGTCCTCTGTAGCAGATGGGCAGGTAGCCATTCGTAATAAGTGTCACTCTCATGTGATCCTCCCCGATCATACCCGGTGTCGACAAGACGCGGCTCCGGAGCATGTTCTCACTAAGCATATTCGGAGGCGGAAGCCGAGCATTGAGATGTGCCGATCGGTTATTACCAGATTCTGTATGTCCGCGTTGGACACTGCAGTGAAGAAGCTATTACACCGCATTGCACCAGAGTATCAGCTACTCTCTTCCTAACAACAACACATCCTTGGCACTGCTAAGAACTATCTGAATTCTTATCTCAACTAAACAAGGTTGGTATGATTCAAGAAATCATTGACCTGGTCTATACGCAGGGTGCCAATGGCTGGCGGACCAGCCTACCATTGGCAATGCTCCTGTTGGCCGTAACAACTTACACCGTTACCATCCTGTCATACCTTCGCACCAAATATATCCACGGGGAGTCTCAGGAACCACCTATCATACCGTATTGGCTGCCCGGGCTTGGCAGCACGATTCCCTTCGTGCGCGATACAAAAGGCTTTATTGACAATGCTGTGTAAGTGCTAGCGATATGGCCTTGCCGTGCCTTTTTTGCCTTGTAAGTGCTGATAGAACTCCCTAGGCGAAAATGGGGCGACAGCACCCCTTACACAATCAAGCTGGCTGCCTTCAAGGGCTACCTAATCACGCAACCTGAGCACTTTGGTCCACTCCTCAAAGCTACTCGCTTCCTTAGCAATAAGAAGGTCATGGCAGAGTTAATGCGTGATGTATTCGGTACACCCCCAAACGTAATGCGTAAGTTTCTGTGCAAAATACGAGGGCAGATGGCCATGTACTGATAATTAAACACAGCTATGTACCTAGGCGATAACTCGGGTATCGAGGCCAAGCCCGTGCCGGGCACTTCTATTCCTAGTCACCAGCGTATTTGGCACAACCAGCACGTCGATAGCGCCAAGTATCTCACTGGAGACGTGCTTCGCGGTCTAGCTGCACGCTTTACGTCCACCCTCAGTGAAGCCATTTCCAAAGCAGATCCCAATGATCCCGCTGATTCAGGGGAATGGGTCACCATCGATGATTTCTACCCGTGGTGGCGCGCGCGAGTCTTTGCTGCCGCAACCACGTCAATTTTCGGCCCTCACCTCCTGCGCCTGAATCCTACCCTCGAGCAGGACTTTTGGAACTTCGCCGACTCCATCCCCACTCTAGTGAAACGCTATCCCGCGTGGATGGCGCCGCGGGCACATGCTGCTAGGAATAAAATGATAGACAGCGTTAAGAAGTGGCATGCGCACGCGCGCGAGCACTCAGACTACAGCATCAGTGGCGACGACGCTCCTAAATGGGATGAGTACTGGGGCAGTGTGTGGCTGAAGGTGCGGCAGAGATGGGGTCAGGCCACAGGGACAATGGACGATGGCGGATTGGCAAGCGAGGACCTGGCCTTAGCTATCGCGTGAGTGTTGTGTCCCTATCCTCACATCGTCCCTCTGTCCTATATGCTGACTATTCCAGCGCCAACGCCAACGCCATCCCGATGGCATTCTGGTACCTAGTCGAGATCTACCGTGACCCTGCTCTCCTATCGCGCGTACTTCCGGAGCTGGAAGCGGCCGTAATAAGCCCTGCCGCCGACAATACGCCAGCCGCCTTTGACCTGTCTCCAGTGCTCGCATCGCCCCTCGCACAGAGTATCTATGCCGAGGTGCTGCGCATGCGTATCTCGCTGCTACTTAACCGCTGTGCCGACCATAAAGACCACCGGATCGGGCCATGGACGCTGAAAAAGGGCGCGTATATGACACTTCCAACCGCATATATCGGTTACCATCCCAAAGCATGGGAGCCGTACACCGATGGCGGGAAAGCGCCGATTGATGAGTTCTGGGCAGAGCGGTTCCTAGTCCCGGACGAGGCAAAGAGTGCCCAGACTGAGGACGCTGTGTCCGAGAAGAAGGAGCCCAAGATGCGCTTCTCGACGGAACATCTCGAGGGCATATGGGTGCCGTATGGTGGTGGTGCGTTGATGTGTCCCGGTAGGCACTTTGCTAAGCAAGAGATGATGGGGAGCGCCACCGTGTTTGCGCATTACTACGAGTTGGAGATTATCTCGGGCAAGGCGCCACCAATGGATGAGAAGTATTACGGTATGGGTGCTCAGCAGCCAGCTGAAAAGACCCCGGTGAGGATCAGGAGAAGGCATGGCGGATGGAAGGCGGCAGGGAACGGTCAGTCGCTATAACTAGGTATGGCCTAACAATCTTCATGCCCTAAGTAATTTGTACTAAGAAATAACACATAAGGAATTTTACATTCCTTGAAAACCCGAAGTTTCTATAAAACTAGATTCAATAGTACCATCATCTATCCAACCTTTCGCCACCTCCTTGTCTTAAAGAAAACACACGCCGTGAAGCACCGAGGAGACCTTCAAAAGTTAACTTGTGACTCTCTCCTTTTGATCAACGAATCGTAAACTCCCTATCAAATTTGATTCCCCCTTTATAAAAATGCAGGTACTCATGGACTGAGTCCGTGTAAACACCACCGGCATCATGATTACGGGATTCATAACCCATTTCGATAGACATTAGGAGACCATCTCCACTTATAAGCATCCACTGGTCAGAGTCCTCACATTCCCGTAGGATGCATACATTCGGAGCACCCTTTATCACGCATACATAGTCGTTCTTCATTGCCCACTTTGAACATAGGCCAATATCTCCGTCTTGAGTGACGAAAACTCTAGAATCGACGCACGCGACTTCGACATTACCACTGGCCTCAGTGTCCCACAGGTTCCTCTATACTTGATAGTTAGCAGAGAGCTCCTTACTACCTTCATCTCTATCTTCAATACATACCTCTGGGTGGACGCCACTCCTTAATAAGTTGTGGAGGTCCTCTTTATTGTATAATTGTTTGCAAATGGCTAAGAAATTAGCATCAAAACTTCGCCTTTCTTTTCAAATTATGCTTGCCTTTTCTTATGGCATCTGGATACCAAGAGGGATGGTAGATATCCTTCGCGGGGCCTGTATCCACAAAGGGCTCTACATCAGTCAAGGACTCAGGATCTGCCATGAACTCTAAATCCTTCTCGGAATCCTTATACACGATGGATTTAATCGACACGGGCGCCACTCTCCCCATCAAGGACTGAGGATACTCCAATTCTGAATCCGTCTCTGAATCATCTGTTTCCCACGTTGGATCCGGCCTAGAATCTGGATCCATTAAACACTTGGGATCTATGAACTCCAAACCCGTTGTGGACTCCGGTGTGGACTCCGTTGCGGACTCTGTTATGGACTCCGAATCTGTCTCTGATATTGCCAGCTCAATATTATTAAGGTCCCCCCCATGGATTGGGTGCATCATGGACACTAAATCAGCAACTATATTCTTGACAGCTTCTTCTCTTGCGATTATGTCCATCTTTCCGCTCATTAATACAGGGCCCACCTCGTCAATACAACCCAGTTTTCGACCTTTGACTCTTAGGAGACGCCCCTCTGACCCTGGTTCGAAACCAAAGTCTCTATAGCATTCGTAGCTGTCGTAGGATTTGAGAAATCCCTGAAGATGTGGAAACGCACGGATTCTTTCTGTTTTATCGGCCCAATCTGGAACCCAAGACGGCATGTTTTCTTTATTATGGGGGTGCCGAACCATCGAAAATAAGGCTAGACCAGAATCATTTAGGATCAAGTGAGCGAGCTTGTAGAAAGTCTCCTCTGGCTTTAGACTGTAGTCGATGAGGTTTTCTATCTCTGGGTCCTGGGTATCGAGCAATGGAATCAGTGCTATAACACGATCCCGCGGGTCTGTTGACTCGGATAATCCTGTTTGGAATAGGCGATGCTGAATTTGGCGAACTGCTGTGGGAGGTTTTATGCGAGGTTCTGTGAGGATTTTATGAAGTTTTCGCAGTTTTTTCTTGATTCTAACTGTTTCCGAGACTTTACCCCGTTGACCGAAGCAGGGTCTCCGGATGGGCGTCCTCTGCCGAACCGGGTTTTGATGACGAGGGTGTTTTTTTNATGCGGGGACCAATCATGCCGGGGTACCTATCAAGTATATATTTATACTTTCCCTCAGGGGGCGAGTCAGCATTCTCGATGCGGGCAGAAATTGGCGCTGGAAGTCGCCTGATGCCACGCATCTTGTATTTATTCTTGTGAAGGCTTTTGAGAAGTGTCGTAACGGGTAAGGTATCACGACCGCATAGAAAGCTGGCACTCCGGGAGTTTACTAGCTCCTGAACAACCCATATTCTTGAGAACCAGGGGCGATCAAATAGCCTTTCTATTCTCCTAACGACGCGGTTTTTTNCGTGTGGAGCCATTGCCGCTTAAAAGATACCGAAACAGGGACTCGCTGTCAGGATCATGGTCGCCGAGAAAAATAAGGGTCGCTTCGGCGGTGGAATATATCTTTCCCATAATTTTGATTTGTGAGCTTCGCTCCGGGGTATTACTCTGATCGATGCAGATCGCATCAATCCACAGAGTGCGAGCTGTGTACTTCAGCCTAAGGCGACGAAGCGCTTCATAGCAATTAGAAGAGACCTGAAGTGAGGCATTGGTATCATCACAACTGATAGTTTTCGGATTTTTATTATCGCCCCAGGTGTACGAAAGAGCCTCAAATCGATTATTTACTTCTTCGAGCGCGGTAGATCTGATACGTATATGTATATCGTCATCCTCAAAGAAACTAGGGAATAAGTCAAGAACTCGAATATCACCATCGTTATTGAGTGGTGTATATTGATATTCAGGCAGCATCCTCAGGTGATCTGGCCGTGTATATGTGGAGATGAGTAGCCGCACTGGTCAGGAAGAACAAGATGAGACTCGTGACGTTTGAAATGTTCTCAAGCTCAGGTAGAATAGGTTTGGTCTAGGTAGTAGGTATCAAGACTAAAGCTTGCAGAATGAAAAGTCTAGTCCGAAGTACGGGTGACTCTGGCGTGGATTATATAGATATGACGTACCAATGTACTCCAGATACTACCATAGTACCGCAATTCCTAACAGGCAGGCGTGTTATAAATGCCGGTCAGCTCCTTATTCAATAATATCTCAGCCGACTATCATACCGCTAATGCTATTCTTGTTACTACTTCATATCAAATAACTTTAGGTGTCACGGAATATAAGCTGCCATTGCCGGCAAGGCATTAGCAACGTTGTTTTTGCTGTCACATTAGGCTTCGGTGAACATGGGTGGATGCGATGGTCTTTTTTCCCTCCAGTATGTGCGGAGCTTTGGGCATCACAACATGATTAAAACAGAGCTAAGCGCCGAGGGATAGGCAGGCAATCCTACGAAAACACCATAGAGTGGCAAAACAAAGAATAGCAAATCCTTCAAGGCGGCTGGGTTCATAACTTGAAAACTAATTATAGCCATTCCACTCTGTTAAACTACCCTCTTTCATTCGAGGCCTCCTCTCTTTCTATGTTGGCGGTCAAGCCATTACCTTTGATTCATTAGTGGCTATCATGGGCTGAGATAACGACGTAGGTTCGTTGTCTCGTTGAGGCTTTATTGGACTAGGTAACATATAGAGCACTTGCTTTTTTCCTAGCCTTAGAGAAGCGTTTAAATAGGCTAGTCCTACTGTATACACAATAAATATTCACCATTTATGTCGTCCTCCTTGACCTACCGGCAAGTAACCCAAGCGAGAACAATGTCCATTCTAGAATTGCCGACCTAATTTATATTTAGCTTTGCCAAAACGTCACCGTAATGACTTGAATACAAGTTCTAGACCAAGAACTAAAGGATGATTTTAACCTACTACGCGAGGTCCCCATCAGGCTGTCTTCTTGAACCATCTTGACTACAATAGCTATTCTTTCTCGAACAGCCAACGCGGTAGCCTGCAGATAACTTAAAGAGGGTGTGTTAAACCGCATATTCAATGAGCAGACGGCAGGGATTATGTGGTCCCAGGAAAGCCACAAAAAGTCCGGTTGTGGAGTGAACCATACAGCTTCTCTCGGGCAAGAGCACGGATACGGCTGTGGGATACTCCCCACAGCACCTACTAAATCCAGGGCCATTCTACCGATATTATGAGGCTCTAGGGGCCTTTTAGTCGTATGTTTGAATGGATAAAGTAGATACTAATCGGAGAGAATGTGCACATTCACGCCACAGGTCAGTGGCCGACTCGTTAGGTAGACCCCTAGCCGAGGGTTAATATAAGTGGTCGGTAAGTAGCTACCAGCATAACTTACAAGGCTCATCGCCTAAATTGATAGGTTGTTGACAGCGTCGTGTTGACACCACATATCACCCCAAAATCATCACCTGTTGTGTAACAAAAGCGATAGGGGAAGCCTGAATATACGCCTGATCGCTTCGATAATGCTCATAAAAATTTGCAAACTTGCCATTTTCTCTAGCTAATCACTCCACATCGGCTTTCTACACCTCTATATCGAGCCTGACTGGGTAGATGGATTGGTTAGCATGTGAAAGAGCTCGCTGACTCTTGCCTCATTCTCAATCTTTTAAATTTTGTGCTTAGATACTTACGCCATCCTCCCGATCATCCCCAAACGGCTTGATATTGTGACAGCCATAGATCTGAACTATGTTCAAAAACTTGCACAAGCTTGACTAATTGTAGGTCGGGTCCATTTACATTAAATTCAACGAAAGTCCTCCATTGAATCCCAGGTTGAAACTTTGTGACAAAGTCCGATCTTAGGTACCAAGAAGCAACCCTACTTTGTAACTCCAATGAACATTGCGCTTGTTTTAGTTCACTCTGTTCTTCTTAAGTCGGCTTCTGTTAAACGTGTAAGATGCTTTAAATTTGCAGAGCTACTCTTGTGGCCCCTAGTTGCACCGCAGAGTTGTAATACGTCTCATAGCCAGCGTAGCCCCAGGTATTAGCCTCCACAACCTCATCTCATGGGATGAAACCCTGGTCTCTATGATGGCTGCCGCTGATTAGGCAAAAAGATGGGCAATTTTTTNATACATGATTCATTCCCAAAAAAAGGAAGATACATGTGATGCCAAGATGACCGACAGCAACATAACGTAACGTGAAGCTATGACTCATTCAATTCACGCAAAATCAAAAGTCCACAGCCTTGACTACACAACGAACATTGTTTGAGTTTACCCCGCTCTAGATTCTACCAATTGCTCAATCTCTTCAACACCCCTCCACAACCTCCAACTGTTGCCCATATTTACTACACTCTGAATAAACCACGAGTAGTAATCCGAAAATTGAGTCTTTGCAAAATTGATATAGAGTATATTTTCAAAGTCATTAAGTAACTACAACGACATAGCTGTTTCATCGTAGTAGCTCTCTAGGTATGGGTATTATAGTCAAGTCACGTGTTAGCTGGTGCCTCTGGGGTTAGGTTCAACCTGGCGACGCCGTACAGTACTGTAAGAATGGAAGATATTAATAATTATTGACAATGTAGTCGTACAGCGAGACGAATTATTGAGGGATGATAAATCGCCACCTTGTCCTATGCATCACAGGTTGGTAAAAGCTTAGTCAATACGAAAATCTGCAATTTGTCATTGAGGTAACTCAACCAAAGCTAGATAATGCAGTGAAACACGATTCCGATGATCCTAGACACAATGATTTGAATTCTCTGGAACAGAATATCAGCAGTACTCGCATTGATATCGAACCATCCAGTATACTCTTACTCGGAAAGGGTCAAGGGGTTAGATCGGCTCGCACGTTGTCCGCCCCGCACCCGAAATAAGTAGTTGTAACCGAAACGAATTATCGCACGGATTCCAGTGTTATTCAGCCGACAGTAGAGTAATGAAAATCCCAATGTATAACACCGTACCTACTGATCGCCACTAACTACTTACTTTAATAGACAACTCTAGGCCTCAGGGGCCCGCCGAGCAACTGCTCTTTTACACCACCACAATCCTTCATCACACCCGGCTCCATTCGAGCTGCTCGAATACACTGCGAAATTGTCCCGCCAGGCCCCTTCCCCCATGTCCACAACACCTTGCGTCGTTTTCTTTGAATTTTCTTTAGTTGCTCTAATATCTAGCCTCAGGCAGTCCCAATCTAACTTTCGATGCCGAATTTAAAGCTAGCGGGTAGCAATTGCTGCTATTCTACCCTGGTACTGGCCAAATGCTCATGGTTCCCCTAATACAAGTCCTATACGCATCGCTGCGTGTGTGCCCCAGTGTGTGCTGTAGATTAGGTCCAGCGTGTGTTCATTTTCAATCTCCTAGAAGCTGCTGCATCCCACCCATCTAGTAGGTATTTAATCATAGTTGGCGAAGACCTTAGCAGCCTCTTGGAACTCGCGTTTGATCGTTTCAGCCCTCCTATCGGATCTAACAGTGATGACGCAATTATAATCGCGCACGCATTGTAGGAAACCAATACTTGATTCTATCTTCCCGTCATCTCCGGTTGGCTTCCGGAACTCAAATGCCCATAACAGCTTGGCCATGGCGACAAACAAGTTCCGCTCCGCAAGATGGATACCTGGGCACACACGACGACCTGCGCCGTAGCCGAAATGATCGCGGGCGGGCCCGTCACTCGTGTATTGTGATGCAAGCTTCGGATGTGTCGTAAAACGCTCTGGCATAAAGTCCTCTGGCTTCTCCCAGCGCTGTTCGTTGTGGTGCATTCCCCACACATTAAGCACAACCGTTGAGCCCTTAGGAATGTGATACCCGCCGACCCAGTCGTCTATTTGAGTTTAGCTTTTATAAAACCGAGGATAAGGAAGTTATCTTATTAATTATCTCTTACCTTCGGCTACTGCATGCGACACGCCTAGTGGGCTTACAGGGCGCCAACGATGGCTTTCCTTGATCATCATGTTGATGTACGGTAGTTGAGGGAAATCTTCCCATGTAGGCGATCGGCTCTCGTCAATTGCCGCATCTATCTCCTCCTGGGCCCTATTGTAAATGTAAGTCACACCAATACCGTCTATAAATGAAACGGGCTGAGCGTGAATGGACGAGTAATTGGCTGTACCTTTTCTGGACATCTGGAAACTCGATCATCGCTCGGACCATCGCGAGAATGAGTGATGACGATGTATCGGAGCCACCTTCCATAAGGACCCCGCCCAGGAAATAAAGCTGGGTCGGCGTGAGGGGATTCTTCTCATTCTGATCTAAAACACGATCCATGAATGAGCCTCGGTTCAGACCGTTTTCGCGCCGTTGCTTCACTTGGCCTAGCACTTCTGTGTAGAGACCCGTCATAAGCTCGCCGACTCCAATGGCACGCGACTTCCATCTACCGAGCAGGACCTCAGGGACGAGTTTGAGCAAGGGAAATGAGTCGACAGGCGGCGTTGCTCCTAACTCAAGAATCTCGCTCCACTCATTCAGGAGTGAGAAGAGTCGGGTCAAATATCCATCACGAATTGTCTTTGTGCGAATGCCGAAAACTTCATATAGACGTTAGGCCATCAAGTTCAATTTGATATATAATTAGGAAATATTTACCTAGTGAATTAGTGATGCTATTGCTATAGCGCTTTGGGTGCTCCATATGGTCTTGCGGAGCAACTAAAAAGTCATACATCAACTGGTTCGCCTCTGCATTCTGCAAGTGGATGTGCTGTTTCTCGCACATGGGCTCCATGAAGTATTGATGAATTAGTTTCCTAATTCGTCGCCACTCATCGCCATACTGCATCAGTAGTAGATGGTCTCCCTGTGTGATGAGGCGCCCGACATAGGAGTCTGGACGATGACTATATAGACTGCTCTTTCTGTCTAGAAGCTCCTTAATCATATGCGGATCAGATATGACAAAGGTTGTATTAGTGAATCGTTTGAGAGTGTAGATTCCTCCATATTGTTTAGCCCATTCTGTGAATCTATAAAAGTTAGTTACATTTGGGTCTATACAGGGATACTAGGGGGCGACATACATGAAATGAGCATTGGATCTCGGAATAAGATGTTCATTACCAACAATTGGTCTTGTCGGTGGACCTGCAGCAGGAGACGTTAAAACCTGAAGCAGTGTTTTTATCGTAAGATTAGCCTCCTACCTGGTGGCATCTTAGAATCGCGCTGGCCCACCCTCGAAAGCCTGTAGGCTAGGATTGAGCCCAACACCAAGATCCCAACCCATAGTGAGAACGGAACCTGAGATACTATCTCACGTGGTTGCCCTAGTGCCCACATTGTCACAGATTAGAACAATACCATGTGCTGTTTCGCGTATCCTCGGCGTTAGTGAGATGGGCATAGGGACTTTGTAGGGACGGTCATATATTCGGGGTCGTCTATGACAGTTACGACCACATGTGAATGTGCTTACAGCGAGTTTGAATAGCAGCAGAACCACAACGTGGGCTTCTTTCTTAACATTGGTGGGATTTTTAGCCACATGACGAGAAGCCAGAGCATTTCCGACTTGAGAGTAGGCCTCCTTGTGGAAGACTCGGAACTGGGTCAGTCAGACACGGAGGGAGACAAAGATAGTCCTAGAAAGATTATATCACATTCTTCGTAGAAGGTAGGTTACATTAGGCTTACATCTTGTAATGCCGTCTAGTCTTTCTCCGGGTTCTCCATTTGGAATAAGGCGAATAACCATGCGAACGCTTTTAATGTTAGTTTCAGGTTCAGCTTCAAACTTGGCAGTAGTTACGCTCTATTACTCGGCATTAAAATTATAAACTAATAGCATTTCAATGCGGGGTTACTAGCAATACTACGTCACTAATGTTGCAATCGAATAGCGGTACAATATGGGAGCCACTAGATGCATCTTTACTCGAAGAATTGGCAAGTGATCAGTCAAAAAATTAAATTTGCCGTAGACTAGGAGCGCAAGACAGAATAGATAGTATAAAACGATCGTCGCGCCGAAATTTGGTGAAGAATTATCTTGTAACGAAAGATTCTCGCTTTACTAAACCTCAATCGAGAAAGCCGAAGCATTGAAACAATAAGAAAGTCGTTACTATCATGCCTATGATCAGGACTATTTTACAATAATAATTGTGTCTGGAATTTCGTTACGCCGCAGCCACCGCCTGCGCGCCATTGGCCTTATGACCATTAACCTTCACCCCATTCGTAGCCTTGGTGCTCTTGGTCGGTGACAAGTCAACCGTCCACTGCTCGTACTCAGCGTTCAGCACTTTGCCCTGATCAAGTGCCACCTGTTCATCCCATGTCTTGGCCTTGGTGTATGACTCCTCTACCAAATGGCGCTGGAACCATGAGCCTTTCATCTTGGCCACTGCATAGTCCCAATCCGTGGTATACTCCCTGAAGAATGGCTTATAGCCCAACAAGCCTCCGACCCATCTACCCAAGAACACACTGCCCCAGTAGCCGATAAATCGGCGGAAAGGGACCCATTTGGGAGGCACCGAATAGGCATCGCCACCATCTTGGATCTGGAGATGTGGGTGAGTATCTCTGTAAGGTCATATTGGGAGTACGTGATTCGGGAGAAAGAAAAAAGATCCTACATACAGCAAGATATTGAATGAAGTTCAATTTGCCTTCGTGCAACAGAGCGTCGTGCCAGTAGCCGTACCAGTTCTCGAAGAATATGCGGTCAAGTTGATAGTCCATCCCGCTGTCCGAGGCACTGAGATAAACCGTCATATCGACGGGTGATTCAGGATGGATATAGAAGCGGTGGACGCTACCAGCCTTGACGGAGACCTCCCCATCCTCGGGGTAGACCTTACGGTGCTTACCGTTTACTTCGATACCCATAATGCCGGCCTCGACGCGGAAATACTCCGTCTGGAACTGATGAAAGTGCAACAGAGGGCCCTGAGGCCGCATCGGTGAGTCGATCAACTTACGCAAGTTTCCGGGAATTGGGCCCTCAATGTCTTGCTTGTAAGTCTGCCGGAAGAGGAAACAGCGACCTGGGGGAGGCTCAAGGAACTCCGTCGTCAAAAGACCACCAAATCTAAGAAAGCGCCATGAGTAATGAAGCTCGTTATCAAATCACTTTAGGGCCGGATTGATGCCATACTTGATGATCTTGGACTGCCCAGCCGAGTTATGATACGGCACAAAAGGACGAAACAAAGGCATTTTGACGTGGGCTTTCAGGAATCTCACTATGAGTATATCAAAAGCCTCAGTGTTTCGTGAGGAGGTTGCAGCTGACTGGTGAACTCTGGCTAACAATATGCAAAACACCCTTCTGGTGGTCACATGACACGAGGATCGTTGCCTTTCACGGTGGTGAGAGCGGATGGAGAGTTTACGGGAATTTGCAGTTCGCTGTCCTCTAGCGCGCCTATGTAATGATAAGTCGTGTAGGAAAGGCGTGCCCCTTGCACTCAGACTCCTTCGATCTACATAAAAATGGCCCGAAGCGGGAAACTAAGCTGCAAAATTCCGGCCCAATGCAACCAGATCTGGATATATCAACAGCCTCTGCCAAATCAAGCAAAAAACGCATAGTCCGGAGCTGCAGTCATTCTCATGGCGAGTATCGTTACATTGCATTTATATGCTTACCATTATAAGGATCCACTGTAACCCGCCAAGCACTCGGCGTCCGCCGGACTTACGGATCGTCGATATGACACCTGCGGCTTGCTCTAACAGGAATTGCTGTATTGGGCCTATACCCTGTTGGAGACTAAGCTCAACGTTCTTCCATCCGGATTGTGGCAATGTCGGCCAAAAGTCAGCCTCACGACGCTCCGACTCTATTCTCAGAAGGGACGATGTAGTGGGATAAGGGCTATTGTTTGTTAATCCGGTTGACAATTATCGAGTGGATTAGTTAGATGTGAAACAGAACAAATATCGCTGTCGCCTCCTTCGTCATGTGAAATTATTTTTGCTCGACAGCTCGGCATCTACATCAACATCCTGTTTTCTGTCACAGAGATTGAACATTTAGTCTACGTAATGCTTAGAAGCCCTCATTAATAGTCTTTATATTTGTGGTATCCGACTGCCCAAGCATTCGTTGGCCTCCGCTGTACCATACAGTTGCCTGTGAATACACAAGCCACAATGGCCACCGAAGACACTACTCCGTCAACCCCTGATCAAAAATCTGGGTCGGAGTCAGGATGGGCGACCCCAAGCTCTTTGAGTGATGTGGCCGAGTTCAGGGACCTTGTAGGCGCGCACACTTAGTGAGACAGCGAGAATGAGTACTGATATCGACAATAGGTGGACCCCAATCCGAACGACGTAGCAGTAGTCGGTATAGCATGTCGTGTTGCTGGCGGCAACCACAGTCCTGAACAACTATGGGAGTCAATTATAGCCAAGCGAGATGCATCGTCCGAAATCCCATCCTGGAGATGGGAGCCATATCAATACCGTGGCGCGGGTAACATGAAGGAGCTCAAGAAAACCACCAACCGCGGTTATTTCCTTGATGCACTCGAGAATTTCGACCCGGCCTTCTTCGGTATCTCACCCAAGGAGGCTGAGCAAATGGATCCGCAACAACGTCTGTCGCTCGAGGTCACTTGGGAGGCACTCGAGAACGCCGGTATTGATCCTAAGTCACTTTCTGGGTCGGATACCGCCGTGTTTATGGGTGTAAACTCAGACGACTATAGTAAGCTGCTACTCGAAGACTTACCTAATGTCGAAGCATGGATGGGAATCGGGACCGCCTATTGTGGAGTGCCAAACCGAATTTCCTACCATCTAAACTTGATGGGACCAAGTACCGCAGTGGACGCAGCTTGCGCCAGCTCTCTCGTGGCAATCCATCATGGCCGGCAGGCAATCTTGGCTGGGGAGTCAAGCGTCGCCATTACGGGAGGTGTAAACGCTTTGTCTGGGCCAGGTTTGACCAGAGTGTTAGACAAGGCTGGTGCTATCTCTCCAGATGGCTCGTGCCTATCATTCGATGATGACGCCCACGGATATGGGCGCGGCGAAGGAGCTGCAGTCGTGGTCCTGAAAAGAATGGATCAGGCGATACGAGATGGAAACAACATCCTTGCAGTCCTGAAAGGATCGGCCGTTGCTCAAGGTATATGATTCACTATCTATTTGGCACAAGACGATTCTGACTCCAAAAAACGTGTAGATGGAAAGACGAACGGTATCATGGCACCAAATGCGAAGGCACAGGAGCTTGTGGCGTATCAGGCGCTGCGACAAGCAAAGATTGACGCATCTACTATTGACTACGTTGAGGCTCGTGAGTTCTTCCAGAGACACCTAAACCTCGGGTAGTAGGCAACGATGGCTGACTTCTGAATATTAAAGATGCTACCTCGACACCACTTGGTGACCCGACTGAGGTCAGCGCCATCTCAGTCGTGTACGGAGCAAGCCGTGCCGGCATGGCCCCGGTATCAATAGGATCGATCAAGCCCAATATTGGCCATTTAGAGGCAGGAGCAGGTGCCATGGGTTTCATCAAGGCTGTCATGGCTATCAACAAGGCGCAGTACCCGCCTCAGGCCAACTTGAAAAAGTTGAACTCAAAGATCGACTGGGAAAAGTCCGGTACACGAGTCGTCCAGGAAATTGGTGAATGGGTTAAACCCAGCGAGCATCCTCGCCGTGCTGCTATCTGCTCTTATGGAGTAAGTAATAACTGGTGTTCATTTATCATGCTCCGAGAAACTTATCTTGGTTTGGGGCGATTGACTTGCCTTCAACGAGAATGAAGTTCTCTCGAGACATAATACTCTTCTATAAACGTTGAAGCAAAGGCTGACGATGAGGCTTGTAGTATGGAGGGACCGTATCCCACGCTATCATTGGTTAGTGAAGATCATCCCAAACATACCCATTCAAGTTACTGACTAGGTCATAGAGGAGGCTCCTTACAGCCTCAGGAACCACACTGAGAGAAATGTTAGGTCAAGCCCAGTCCTTCTCGTTCTCTCCGCTCCCCAAGAGAAACGACTAGCTGTGCAAGCAAGTGCTTTAGCTGCCTGGCTTGACACTCCCGAAGGAAAGGGGGTTAGTTTGGCATCTATTGCCAACACACTAGCACTACGCCGAGCCAAGCACGATTACCGTGCTACATTCTCAGTCAATAACCACGAAGAAGCTTCTGAAGCACTCCGCGCCTTCGTCGCGGGCAACAAACAAGAGTGGTCGGCCCAGGATGTAATTCTTGGGCCCACGGTCAACAAGGATGTTGTCTGGGTCTTCTCCGGTCATGGTGCCCAATGGAAGGATATGGGCAAAGAACTCATCAACAACACCGTTTTCTACCAGGCTGTTCAGCCACTCGATGAGATCACACAGCTGGAAGGCGACTTCTCGGTCATCGAGGCGCTTAAGAACGGCGAGCATTTCGACGAGTCCGATCGTGTGCAGATATTGACTTATGTCGTGCAAGTCGGACTTGCCGCTGTGCTGAGCAGCAAGGGCCTTCGTCCATCTGCCATCATCGGCCATTCCGTAGGCGAGATTGCCGCCGCTGTCGCCGCGGGTTCCCTGAGTGCCGAAGAGGGTGCCTTGATTGTGACTAGAAGAGCAAAGCTTTACGCTCAGGTCAAGGGTCAAGGTGGCATGTATATGGTGAATCTGCCCTTTGATGAGATCAAGAAAGAACTGGGAGAAGACGGCGACGTCGTTGCCGCTATCAACTCGTCACCCTCATCATGTGTCGTCAGCGGTCGGGCCGACGCTGTCACCGCCTTCGCCGAGGGGATGAAGGACCGGGGCGTCAAAGCAATGAAAGTTGCAACTGACATTGCATTCCATTCTCGGAGTATGCTAAGCCCGCTCGGTGACCCTCTAAAGAAGATTTTAGTCGGCGATATTCAGCCTAAACCAGCCAAGATTCCCCTATACTCGACCGCTGACGCGGATCCTCGATATGCCGGCCTTCGAGATGCCGATTACTGGGTAAATAATATGGTGAGCCCGGTGCTTCTTAGCTCAGCTGTTAATGCTGCTCTTTCGGACGGCTTCAGACTGTTCCTCGAGGTTTCAAGCCACCCAATCGTCTCGCATTCTATAAATGAAACCATCATGGATCAGGGGATCAACGACGAAGAGTTCTCAGTTCTGCCGACGCTTCGACGCAATAAGACGGCAGAGACGTGTATACTCCACGCCGTAGGCTCTTTGTTTGCCAAGGGTGCCGATGTCGACTTTCGTAAACAGTTTGGCCCTAAAAGCCGATGGTCGGCACTCGTCCCTGGCACACCTTGGGCGCATAAGGCTATCTGGAGAAAGGTCAGCGGTGAGCCATCTGACGGCGCGAACAGCGCGCTCACCCATGATGTGGAGAAACACACCCTCCTCGGTCTTCGAAGCCCTCTTGGCGGAACGAATACCGTGCTGTATTCAACGAAGCTGGACAATAACACCAAGCCATTCCCAGGCAGCCATCCCCTCCACGGAACCGAGATTGTACCAGCTGCTGTGCTGGTTAATACCTTCCACCACGCTACAAAGGCTGCTACGCTTTCTAACATCACATTGCGTGTTCCTGTGGCCATCAACGCGCCTCGTGACGTCCAGGTCGTCGTAGAAGACGACTCCGTAAAGATCACTTCACAGCTGCAGCAAGGCGATGAGTCTGGAGACCACTCCTGGGTTACGCACACCACAGGCCGATGGAGCGTCAGTAATGATAACAAGGATGGCGAACACGCCCTTTGGATTGATATCGAAGCGGCCAAGAAGCGGATCGGCGCCGTCTTACCATCTAACTTCTCTATTGATTACCTTGACAAGGTCGGTGTCTCCGCAATGGGCTTCCCTTGGGCAGTCACAGAGCATTACGGTAACCTGAAGGAAATGATTGCCCGCGTTGATTCGGCCCCAAATCATACTGCATCAGACTTACCTTGGGATACATCCTCCTGGGCATCAATTCTAGATGCTGCCACTTCCGTTGGCTCAACCATCTTCTTCGATAACCCAAAGCTGCGTATGCCAGCACAGATTGAGAAGGTGCACTTTTTCGCAGGGTATGGCACACAGCCGCCCAAGGCGGGATGGCTCTATGTTGAAGAGGCTTCAGAGCGTGGTGCTCCAGCTGTTCACGTTAGCGTTTGCGACGAGGACGGTAACGTCGTCGCTAAATTCCAGTCTATGCGCTTCTCCGAGATCGAAGGGACACCTGGTGTTAGCGGCTCTGTCGAGAGTCTCATACACTCTCTCGCCTGGGTTCCTGCACCGTTTGAGAGTAAGGCAATCGTCTGGGAAAACGCCGTCGTAATCTCGGACGACGAAATCCTTAGTTCTCGGTATAGTAAGCAACTGAAGACTCGACTTCAGGCTAAGGAGATATTACAATTCTCTACTGCAGCTGATTTCATCAGTGCTGCCAAGATGGCACCAAACACCGCTATCCTTTATTGCCCTGGGCCGACAACCTCGCTGGCCGACGTACCAGTCAAGTCTGAGGCTTTCATCGATGAGCTTCTTACTCTAACGAAACACGTTATCCAGGCGGGATCTTCAGTAAGTAACGCCAAAGTTTTTGCACTCACATCGGCTGTCGGTGCTGCGGAAACCCCTACCGCTCTTGCACAGGCACCGCTACATGGCCTAGCGCGCATCATTGCGTCGGAGCACCCAGATAATTGGGGTGCATTAATCGATGTAGATGATGAAGATAATACGGCGTTCCCAATCATGGCGATGAAATATGTGCGCGATCAGGATGTGATCCGCATTGAAAATGATCTGCCGCGAGTTGCGCGACTACAAACCCTGCCCCGAGAACTTCGCTACAGCCCTGAAGAGGCAGCTACCCGTACCTTACTCCCCAAGCCCGAGGGTACATACCTTATCACTGGTGGTCTAGGTGCTCTAGGCCTCAAGGTTGCAAGCTGGCTCGTAGAGAAGGGTGCGCGTCGCGTGTTGTTGCTATCGCGGCGAGGTTTGCCCCCGCGTCGCAAATGGGCGTCTATCGAGAAAGACAACTCATTGTACGCTGCCATAGAGACGATCCAGGAGCTTGAGCAAGCCGGCGCTACTATCCACGCAGTACCCTTGGATATTGGAGCCGCAGATGGCCACACCCAACTTCAGAACGTCTTAGATCAGCTCTCACTACCACCTGTGCTAGGTGTCGTACACGCTGCAGGAACATTAGAGGATCAGCTAGTACTAGAAACGACGGCCGACTCCTTCAGTCGCGTGCTCGCCCCCAAGGTATCGGGCGCACTCGCACTCAACACCGTCTTCCCGCCAGGTACTCTCGACTGGTTCGTACTATTCAGTTCGTGCGGACAGCTGTTTGGGTTCCCCGGTCAAAGCAGTTACGCGAGTGGCAACGCGTTCCTGGATTCCTTGGCGACCCACCGCCGGCGACAGGGAGATAACGCTGTCGCATTCCAGTGGACTAGCTGGCACGGTCTTGGCATGGCTGCCAGCACCGATTTCATCACCGCGGAGCTAGAGAGCAAGGGTATCACAGACATCACCGTAGAGGAAGGATTCCGTGCATGGGAGCACGTAGCCGGATACAATATCGACCACGGTGTCGTTTTACGCAGCTTAGCATTTGACGAGGGCGAGGAACTTCCTGTACCCATTCTTGAGGACATTGCGGTGCGCCGTAGTGCGCCAGAGACGTCAGCGTCAACAGAAGACACCCAGAAAGGTGCAGCAGCATCAGGTGGTATGCCAAGCAGCGGCCCAGAACTCAAATCTTGGCTAGACCTGAAGATCAGAGGGATCATCAGTGAGGTGCTGATGTTAAGCGGACCAGAAGAAGTTGAGGGTCGTGCGGCTATCGCTGATCTCGGCGTCGACAGTGTCATGACCGTTACGCTGCGCAAGAAGTTACAAAGCGCACTTAAGGTTAAGGTGCCTCCCACACTCACATGGAGCCACCCTACTGCAAATCATCTCGTAGCTTGGTTTGAGGAGAAATTGACGACTTAAAGTGGGGTTAGCATTGTAGGGAAGGGAAAGATGTCATATGCAGGAATTCTGTCACTACTATTAGTACATTTAGATTTCCTATGTTAGTTTAGTGCTATAACAATCTACTTTTTTCTGTATTAATTCACTTCATGAGGCGTCTTACAAGACAGGACGTGAGACATAGTATACACTATACTATTTGTAAACAAAAGACTTTCCTCAATCTGAGTGGGAGGTTATACTGCTGGATGGAGGCAGCTCGGCACCGAGCACCTGCATCACGCTAGCCATCAGGGCTAGCTAGGTTTTTCAGCTTCCACTCCGTCGGGTAAATCAATACCTACTATGTACACTACCTACATACTTAAGTAGGTAAGTACCTATATTATTCTTGACGGACTTTACAAATATGAGGAAAACTACTGCTGGGGTGTAGACAGACAGCTTTTTGTGTCCAATTTGCGGCGCATTTTGATTATCTTAGTTCAGTTAGCTAGCATGAAATCCCCAATCGAACTCGAGAAATCCAAGTTAGCGAGACTTCTGATATACATAGCTAAGTGTAGTAGTATAGCGCCCAGCAATAAATAACCGCATCCACCTAAAATTAAACAAAGAATCTAGAGCATACAAGGAAACCGTTGGGTCTCTAGATATCGATGTGGTCAGCACTGAAAATGCCTTAGAAAAAATAGCAACTGACTCAGTTGGTCTTTAGGGAATCGAGTGCCTGGTTAGGCTCCCCGCGTCAGATCCCAAGTCGAACGCATTCCGAAAGGAGCTCTCGGAGGACTCTCCACGCCATTCCGACCCGGAATACCTCACTTTTACGTATTTCAGCGCTGTACAGCACGTGGTGAGTAAGTATTATTAATTCGCTATTACCACTTTATCTCATTAAGGTAGTTAACGGTTGCGCTCCGTGGAGGAGGCGAAGCGGGAACCATCGCAACTATAATAATTCCAGATACCACACCCCCTCATTATTTAAGTGATCCGGTCTGATTTAGTTTGATTCGAGTTGAATTGAATCGGTTACGTCATTGATGCCATCATGTCTCCAATCGACCAGCCAGCTATTCCTAAGGGCTCGACCGTACTCGTCACGGGCGGCAATGGCTTCATCGGATCTAATATTTCAGACCAGCTCCTTAAATTAGGTTACAAGGTGCGTGGCACAACACGAAATCCTCAAAAGAACAAGTGGGTGAGCGACCTGTTCGACCGTAAGTATGGCCCTGGCCAATTCGAGCTAGTGGCCGTGCCGGACATGGTAGCAGAGAACGCATACGACGAAGCTGTGAAAGGTAAGCCTTAGTCCAAGTGTCCGGTCTCCGATCCAACTAAGAATTCTAACCCTGCTTGTCGCGGCATATGCAGGTGTTTCAGCTGTTGTTCATACGGCCACAAATTACACAATGAATCCCAACCCTCATGAAGTCGTCCCCGATACCAGTGAGTCATCCCAGCGTTTTCTTTCCAATCCTATTTTGACAACGCACCCTGCGTGATTTGAATATGCTCGCGTCGTAAATGCTCACGCATGCACTCGAACGTGCATATAGACCTGAGAAGAGAATCAATTGCTGACACCCGATATCGCAGTCGCTGGAACCGTCAATGCCCTCGCGGCGGCCGCCAAAGTACCCAGCATAAAGCGCTTTGTATTGACGTCATCGTCAGCTTCCGCACTTATCCCGAAACCCAATAATCCAGTTACGGTAACAACAGAGACGTGGAACGAGGAGACAGTGCAATACGCATACCGCGATCCGCCGTATGAGGAAGAGCGTGGATACCCAGTCTATGCGGCGAGCAAGATACTGTCAGAGAAGGAGGCATGGAAATTCATGGCTGAGAAGAAGCCTGGCTTCGTCCTCAATACGGTCTTACCTAATCTCAATTTTGGCGCTAGTCTCGATTTTGCTAATCAGGGGCACGCTTCGACGTCAGGACTAGTCGTTGAGTTGTTCAAGGGCAATTGGCAACCGCTCGCTGGGCTGCCAGTTCGTACGTCCCCTATTCTCACCCCCCTATTTCTTTTTGAAAAGCTTTTTTCATCTAGCTGACAGGAATATGTAGAGTACTTCGTTGATGTGCAGGATACCGCCCTGCTCCACGCCGCGGCAGTGATCCATCCAGATGTCGAATCAGAACGTATCTTCTCGTTCGCCGAGCCTCTAAACGGTGATAAGATGTTAGCGATTCTACGCAAGTTATACCCAGACCGAACGTTCCCGGAGAATTTCCAGGGAGACAATGATCTAAGTGACATCGTGCCTCGCAAACGAGCGTTGGAGCTATTGCGAGACATGGGAAAGACGGAAGGATGGACGAGCTTGGAAGAGAGCATCAGGAGAAACACAGAAAATCTAGTATAATAGTTTTAAAGGCATTGCATGAAGCCATGCGTATCTATACATAGAGCTAAGAATTAGAGTGCGTTTTCCGTTTGTAATATTGAGGGAAACCCTCCTAAAGCTTGATGCAAATATCACCATGCGGGTAACATGACATAACTATTGAAAGCTCCCATATCCATTTAACCTTAACTACAATCTCGTAGGAAAATAATCATAATAAATCCTCATGAGTTTTCATATCTGCATAAGTACCTCATTGGCACTTAGTGGCACACTTCTCTTGATGTAGCGGAATAGGAGTTAGAGCTTTAGTGCAGATAATCAGCATATAGCATTACAAGATAAATAATCCCGTCGCATTTATATGTATGAAATATTAAGGGCAATTATGTAGGTCTTATCAATGACTTCAAACTATGAATAAGATCTAAGGCGCCAGAGGTCCTTCGACTTCTTCTGAAGCTCCCAGAAACGGAGAGATATCGGCAGCCGGGGCCTACGAGTGCCGACTTGCCTTACCCACTGCGATCAGTCTCGCAGCTATATTTCAGAATGAACCAAGAGCTGATCTAGCTAAATTCCATCATCGAGGCATCGAGTGCTTTCTATATTATATTCGAATATAGTGCGTACGATACCCTCTTTACCCGTACTCTGTAGAAACGTCCATTTTAGTGCTCATTTTTGCTGCCAATTGATAGCATCCGCTGGCCTTACCAGCAATAATTGCTTAAAACTTCTATGTATCACATGGTGCCGGGATCGGAGATACAGTGTACAATGAATAATTTTGTTGTGCAATGAGCCTAAACTAACTGCGTTGCCAACTTTTGCTATGTACAAAACCCTTCTTTGTTGCAGAAGGTGTGATGAGTGCTTGCTATTTTTGCATTTTTAACTGAAAACCGACTCTGAATCAAAACAAAGTCATATGAACTCATTGGGAGTTAATGTCTCATATGCCCGAATGGCATGACAGAAAGCTCCCGATTCAACCCAAGACTCATCCCCAACTTTGCTTCCCCACCAAATGCTGAGGAGCAGAAGACACTGTGTTGCAACTAGATGTGCCTAGATATCGATACATGGCCGACTGCCTTAGAACCATACGCAACCACCGAATGGGTTCGCACAATACTGCTTTTTACCATCGGCCCAAAAGGTTGAGGTGGTGGCAAAGGTATCCTCCATGTATTGAAAGTAGTGAATTAGGCCGTCATCATAGATCTCAGCGCGGCAGGACCAAGGAGACGACAGTGACTTTTTCATGGTGTTAGAGGTGATCTCGAAGTTGCCCCAGGCCGTCAGATTCCCTTGCCCATCAGTGAAGATGCGCTCAACGTTGAAAGGACCGCGCGTCCACCATAGGCCGACACGCGTAAAGGTGTCGATGAAGGCCTGCGGGCCTACCTTGTACCGCGTGCCTGCCCACGGCAGGATCTGGTGAAGCTCTGGGTTGTCCTCAGCGAGGGATACGTACGTCGCGTCAATGGCGACGTTGGCTTTAATGACATCCGGATCCGGGTTTGGCTGCACATTGAGGATCTGTAGGAATGTGTTCATGTGATTTCTCGTTAGGTTTGCGGGGTATATCACAGTCGGGCTGGTATACCGAGTGACGATTGAATTGAGCTTCTCAGCATCTTCTAGCAGCTCGTGGACTGGGATTGCATTGCCGCCGTGTGTGAAGAAAGCGCCCATAAAGGCGGAGACGGCAACAAATGAGAACCTCATGTTTACTCACGACGCAGGGAGAACAACGAGCTGTAGGCGAGATCTTGGGATTGACGGCCAATGGAGAGCAGGCGCAACGAACCTGATGAAACATGAAAGCAGCATTCACCATTCATGCGGGTGGCTTTATTCTCGAACCACTCCCCCGGTCACCGTCTCGTGTTACTATGTTTCTGCAGGTCTGCGTACACTTTACAAATACCGCCAATACAGAATGAGGCATTTGGGCCTAATCGGGTCACATAGGTAATCCGGAGCCCCGATCCGGAAACCTCTCCTCCCGCTCCGGCGGAAAACAATAGACGGCCCCACACGAGCACATTACTAAGATAGCTGAAAGCAAGGAAAGCACCCTTGGCGAGAAAAGTCGGTATGATATCTTACTAAGCCTCGAGAAGGGTAGATCCAAGGGGAGAACATCGCCTGCAAGGTCTATTCGAGCTACGCAGAATCGTTCGACTTTCCCGTAAGCCGAAGTTTTAATGGTAGAAGATAGCAGCACAGAATTGGCAGGAATCAGAATTCATGAGAGCAATCTTTTTATTGTAGTTGAGAATTAAAATGATAGCATGTTGATAACTCTAGGACGAGTAAGGTGAAAGGAATTGGCTTAGCCCAAGTACTCACAATGTGAGACTGCCTGGCTCTTGTTGCCCCAGACAACGGGTATATGAGTATAATAATGATGGTATGATTAGGTCATACGAGTCTACTAGGTCTCCACCCCCCAGATACAGTACATTGCCCGCCGTTTTCCATGATAATGTAATGATAACAGAGTTTTACGCCAGTCTATATGTATTTATCCACGAGTCTGATAAGTCCTCTAGGATCATGTTAATTCATCCTTGTGGATGAACCTCTTTCGTACGGATGATACTTATCCGCCGACTCCAAGCTCCATACCAATCTTCTCACGTCGCATAAAGGCGGCGCAGATTATCAGGACGGCACCTGATGCGATGATCAAGATATAAACATAGTCGATCGCTTGCACTAGTACTTTCAACGCAGCTTCTCTAACATCAGGCGACGCCGTCTGCAGCACAGTACTTCTGGCACCTGCAATGGCGGCTGTGATATCCTCCGTAGAGAAGCCATCAGGTGTTAAGATCGGCACAAGTCTATTGAAAGCGACGTTTTGGAAGATTGCGTTGGAGATGGCGAGAGCAATTAGGACACTGCCTTGTTGCCCAACGTTCAAAAATTGGATGGTATCGCCAACTTCCTCAGGAGGAACCTTGGACGGGGCGACTGAGTAGGCAGCCTGGAACGCGACCATTCCGATACCAACGAGGATTGAATAACCGTAAAGGTTAGCATTGGGGATAGTCGTGGAACTGGTGTACAACAGTGCACCACCGACGGTAGTGAAAACTCCACTGGCTAAGAACCACGGCATATAGTAGCCCCATCGCACCATGAAGAAACCATTAACCAAGACAACGAAGGTGTAGAAGACGATAAACGGAAGAAGGCGGACTGCTGCTTGAACTCCACCGTCGTTGCGGACGAACTGGAAGAACAAAGGCAGGTAATAGATAGTAACGAAGAGTGCACCGCCAAAGGCACAGAGAGAGATCCAAAGTAGGA